>JAFVLL020043209.1:0-38236 GCA_021397915.2 Tor tambroides
AATATGAAGCAGCACAACGGTTTCCAACATTGATTATAAATCAGCATATTAGAATGATTTCTGAAGGATCATGTGACACTGAAGACTGGAGTAATAATGCTGAAAATTCAGTGCTGTGTCACAGAAATAAATTCTACTTTAAAGTATATTAAAATAGAAACCTGCTATCTTAAATTGCAATAATATTTCACAAAATAACATTTTTTTCTGTATTTTTGATCAAATAGATACAGCCTTGATGAGCAGAAGAAACTTCTTCAAAAAAACATTCAAAATCTTACTGATCCCAAACTTTTGAGCGGCAATATATATATATATATATATATGTATATATATATATTAATATATATATATATATATATGTATATATATAGATTATATAGATTATATAGTCTAAAAAAAATAGCTTTTTTTCTTTATTATAATCTCAAGACAGTTATATCCCCAAGACATTTTTACTTTAAGCCCCACAAAATATTTTTAAATGAATTTCAATTCAGAAATTGAAAATGTTCATAATAAAAAAAGCTGTAAAGTCATGAGAATTGCATTTCTAACATTTCTAATCGCATTACCAGATATGTAAGAACTTTATCATTCTTCTCTGAAGATAAATCATGGAATTAGACAAAAATATTTATTTTAAATACTGTGTTTATGAAACATTTCCTTGTAACAAATCTGACCAAAGCTAAAACTGTTCCACCTGACATTCATTTGTCTTACTATCTCTACCACTCCCAAAACACCAATGCCACATTCTCATGGGAACGGCTGATCTGTCTAGTAAAGAGAGCGAAAATATAATGAAAAAAAATCAATGTGTGATGCACATATAAAACTATAAGAGCAATCCATAGTGGAGCATCCTACCATAAACATCAGACATTCTTCATCTAATCTCTCTGGAAATGTGTCTTCCTTAAGAAAGCCAAGGGCTTAATGCTTAAACATCCAACCACTTCCTCTCTAAGCCCCTCAGCTCTGACAGCACAGTATCCCCTTCAACACACACACACACACACACACACACACACACACACACACACACACACACACAAACAAACCATCCCCCACCATCTATACTAACTTCCACAACCCCTCAATGCAACGTAACCCCAAAGCCCCTCTGCTACAAAGAAGCACTTCAGCCACGTCAGGGGCCTTTGTCAACGCAAGCCTCCTCACAGATACACAGAACAAAAACACATCTGTGGAAATATCTGAGGGGAGAGGAGAGGTGGAAAGGTGGGCTCTTTGAAATGGGGATCAGATGCTCTTTCTTCCATCTGTCAGACGGGCGGTTGGTCACAGGGGTGTGAATGAACCTGAACTTCAGACTGCAGAGAAATCCCAGCAGCCTGTGTGTGTGTGTGTGTGTGTGTGTGTGTGTGTGTGTGTGTGTGTGTGTGTGTGTGTGTGTGTGTGTGTGCGTATGTGCCCACACTGCACATATATTAGGAACTTGGCGAAGGATGCAACATGAGGCAGGATTACATCCAGTGATTTGGTTGTTTGATGGTTACTTATTGGCAAAAATAATTTGCTGTGACAGAGTTTTATTTGGTTTGGTTGGGTTGGGTTTGCTGCAGCGTGAGGTAAGTGTGTTTGAAATATTCAGTAAAAGTCTAGTTGTGTCCAGACTCCCTTGGGGTTAATGATTGCATAAATTCCTCGCTTTCTGCATTTCTTGTGTTTCCATAGCGATAAGAGTGGAAACACACAGTCAGAGAACACATGAATGCTTGGCCAATCATTAAGCACCTGAGAAACCAGCAACACCTTGATCAACAGGGCAAAAGAACACTGTTAAACAAAAGGTTTCATTCTGGATTAAGTTGTCATGTGTTACTTGGGGCATACTGAGACTTATTTTATTGGGCCCCTGATACACTCTTGCTTGTTGCAGGTATAAGTGAACAGCATCGGTGAGGTGATCTGTGCATGTCTGAACATGCTTCAGCGTGACAGAAATCTGGTGTGTAGAGAGACGTCACATTCATTCCATTCCCCTCACCATCATCTATACTCTTTTCCCACTCATATTTTCACCTATATTTTTCCTTAGGGCCTTAAATGTTAATTGGTTATTTATTTTCTTAATATTATGTATCATAACATCTGTGGTCATGAAGTCTTTTCGAAAAACTGGTGCTGGCCCACCTGAAGGACATTACTGGACCCTTACTGGATCCTCTTCAGTTTGCCTACAGAGCAAACAGGTCTCTGGACGATGCAGTCAACATGGGACTGCATTATGTTCTGCAAAATCTAGACAGACCAGGGACTTATGTGAGGATCCTGTTTGTGGACTTCAGCTCGGCCTTTAACACTATCATCCCAGACCTCCTCCTGCCAAAACTAACCCAGCTATCCGTGCCCACCTCCGTCTGTCAGTGGATCACCAGCTTCCTGACAGACAGGCAGCAGCTAGTGAGGCTGGGAAAACTCACATCCAGCACCCGCACCATCAGCACTGGACCTCCTCAGGGCTGCGTTCTCTCCCCACTGCTCTTCTCCCTGTACACAAATGACTGCACATCTAAAGACCCCTCTGTCAAGCTCCTGAAGTTTGCAGACGACACCACACTGATCGGCCTCATTGAGGACGGTGATGAGTCTGCTTACAGACAGGAGGATAAGGAGCTGGCTGTCTGGTGCAGTCTTAACCTGGAGCTTAACACACTCAAAACTGTGGAGATGATCATGGACTTCAGGAGAAACCCCCCTGCTCTCCCCCCACTCACCATCATGAACAGCACTGTGACTGCAGTGGAGTCATTCAGATTCCTGGGCACCACCATCTCCCAGGAACTGAAGTGGGACACTCACATAGACTCCATTGTTAAAAAGGCCCAGCAGAGGTTGTACTTCCTTCGCCAGCTGAGGAAGTTCAACCTGCCACAGGAGCTGCTGAAACAGTTCTACTCTGCCATCATTGAATCCGTCCTCTGCACTTCAATAACTGTCTGGTTCAGCTCAGCTAAAAAAATCTGATCTCAGAAGACTACGGAGGATAGTCTGGACTGCTGAGCGAATCATTGGTACAATCCTCCCCACTCTCCAAGAACTGTACTTATCCAGAGTGAGCAAAAGGACTGGCAAAATCACTCTGGACACCTCACATCCAGCACACTCCCTCTTTGAACTGTTACCGTCTGGTCGACGCTACAGAGCTCTGAGCACCAGAACGACCAGGCACAGGAACAGTTTCTTCCCTCAGGCAATCCATCTCATGAACACCTGACAATAATTGTGGAACACACAATATTTATACACTTATTTATCTAACACACATACTTATTCTACATTTCAATTTGCACATAATATACCTGTACATACAGCTGTCTATTGTTATATACCTGTACATACAATTGTCAATTTGTATATTTTTATTCCTTATTTACTTGATCTATTTTTTAATTCTTCTTTTTATTATCTGTGTTTTTTGTTCTGTCTCTGTCATTCTGTTGCACTGTGGAAGCTTCTGTCATGAAAACAAATTCCTTGTATGTGTAAACATATCTGGCAATAAAAGCTCATTCTGAATCTGAATCTGATTCTGATTCTGATAATATTCAGAGACAAATCGACTTACACATAAAGAACAATGCAAGCAATTTTTCATAAGTCAAAAAATATTCACATACCAAAATTAAAGTATATATTAGGATACATGATAAGGAAGAAGTGAAATGCAGATGAGAAAAACAAATAAGTAAATAAATAAATGAGATTATGAATTCATCAACCCCTTTTGAAGATTTTTTTTATTAAAATGGAATTACATTAAAAAAAACAAAAACAAAAAACCCAGAAAATCTAGAAAAATGTATAAAAAAACCCGAAAATTTGCAAAAATAAAACAAAGCTATATAATTTGATGCCAAAATGTCACTTTTCTGAATGAAATTGTTTCAAACTTCCAAACAATTCAAATAAGCAATTTAGTCTCAGAATGAATAACCAGCACACAGTTCAAAGAGAGGCACTATTTTATTTTAAAAACGCATGTTTTTTGTGTGCAAGGAACTCAGACTTGGTGTGAATGAGCCTTACAGAGCATGTACAGTACTAATAGTAATGAGCAGTGGACTGCACACACCTCCTTTTCCCTCTCTCCCTCTACTCCTCCTATCCTCTTCTTCCTTCCATCACTCCATTTTTTATCTCTACACCACATCCTGTCATGATGTAAGCTTCTGTCTGAGTACAGACATCAGGAATTCAGAGGAAAGGAACTGATCCTCCGCAGACGTTCCGCAACCTCAGCGTTCTGACTCTGGAATAATGGCCTGCTTATGGGGAGAGCAGGAGAAGGAGGGATTACCATGACAACAGGGGATGCCGTAACAGCTGCGAGAGTCCGGTCACACACATGTCATAAATCCTGCAACATGGTGAGCTGGTATGTACATGGGTGGCTGAAGTGAACCTGCGATGGGTCACTCCAGAGTTCAAAGCTCAAACACAGCTGCTCCCCCCCAGAGACAGATTGTGATGGGGGGTAACAGATCCCACCCTTACAGTCCATTCCACAAATGCCTGTGAGAGCTGTATTTACTGCTATCAATTCACAGCTACACACTTACAAAACACCACAGACACTGGAGGATCTTCTTACATCTTACTACGTGTAACCTCAGGTCATACAGGATACTTTTTATCCTTCAAAACACAAAAATGTACCACAAGAAAAAATAAAATAAAGGCAAACACTGCACACCTAATCGCTTACTTTCTTCAAATTCTTATTCCCAAGTACAAGTAATAATGATACTGAGCAAAACACCACTTATTATGCAGCTGAAAAATGCCTTGAAGAAAGAACATACAAATCAAGATTCAGCCTATATAAGACCCCAACAAAACAAGTTAAGACTTGAAGTCAAGAGGCACACGGGTACAGATAAGGCATTTTTGGCTCCTCAAGGCAATGATGTCAGTAAGAGAAGACAAAATAGTGAGTTGAGATAAGAGATAGAAAGGACAAGTAATGTAAAGGAGACAGAGAACAAGACAATAGAGAGAGTGAGTAATGTAAGCTTAATATGTCTGCAAGCCAAGATTTATGCTTACACGTGAATAAATGTGTGTCCTGACGCACCATGCTGTTGAACACTCTCATTCATAGCTGAACTCTGGCTACTGTAAGCGTCTGAGCGAGTGTGAACGCGAGTAGACATTGGTAATCTGCACTCAAAATACTGCACCGTGACAAAACATACAGCACTGAAGAAAAAGCCTGCAAAGCTTTCCACCACGCTGATCCGAAACTCTGCAGACTGTTAGGAAAAAGGACACGAGGACAATGTTAGACTGAATGTTCTATAACTGCAGCTCAAGGAGTTTAAAGGAATAGTTTAGTAAAAAATTGAAAAACGTATTTATTTATTTTTTGAGTGAAACAGAATTTTTATTTTAAGATGAACCTGTATTCCTGTATTCCTGCAGGCCTGTATATTCCAAAGGTTTTTAAACTAGACACACACAAAGGGGGGGTCCTTGGAATGTTTGAGAGAAAAAAAAAAAGAAAAAAGTGATAACAGTCAAATTTATTTTAACAGCAAAAAAAAAAAAAAAAAAATCTTGTATATATTCAAGAAGAGTTTTATGAACTGACTTACCATTGAGGAATACAATAAGCGATTCATTATAAAGAGGCAAATAGACACAGGAAGTGCTTGCAATACAAAGTTTCAGGCATTGTTCAGAGTAAGTACTAGCTAGACAGGGAAAGAAAGCAAAGATTTTTATTTTATTTTTTTTAAGATGAAGTCAAGTGATGAAGGAAGAGATGAGTTTTCAGGTGTCACTTGAAAATTTTCAGGGATTCAGCATTACTCCGGATAGGGGTGGGAAGTTCATTCCACCAGCCAGAAACATTTATATATATAGAAAATATATATATATTTATATTGGGTATGGGTAGAAAAAAGACACATAGTTAACTAGTGTCACAGAACGGCCTGGCTCCAGCGTCATCTCAATCACTTTCACGTGCACTCTGATCACCTGAATTCTAATCCAGCGCACCTGCACCTCATTACTGACGTCATCAAGCCCGTCATTTAAGCACACACCACAACCACATTCACTATCTGATCTCGTAAATGCTACATGGACTCTACTCCTAGAAACCAAGACCTTGAGTATCAAGCTTTATATCCTTACCTGTTGTTACTTACCTCCTGTTCTCCTCCTCGTTGTCTCCCATTTGCTCCAGATCTCCACCTGTGGTGTTGTGTGTTTCCCGTCATCCTGTTCCCCTCATCCTCCAAGCTCCTGGTTCCTGTGGAAGGAACAGTTACTATTATCCACCAGCTCCAACCAGTGAATCTACCGAAGTGGTTCTACTCACCTCACGATCCTCTGGCACGCCACCTGATCTCCAATACTCATTTAATAAACCAACTGTATTTTACTTACCTCTGTGTCCGACTATATCTGTTACAGAAGATCGGACCATTAACCGAACATGAGGTTGAAGATAGCCGCCATCAATGGGGGTCCCAGGAAAGAGGATAATCTCACGGAGGGAGGAATTGCGTTCATTTTTCAGAACGGCAGAAGTGTGGAGGACTATGTGGAGGACTTCATTTCCCTCAGCCACCAAGCCATCTGCAGTGACCTCACACTCATGGAGGGTTTCCGAATTGGGCTGGACTATGAGATACGGTTGTTGATGCCTTCAGGAGATCCCAGCTGGACTTTGGCGCAATATCTAACGTTTGCCCTATGGATTGCCGGATCAACCCTTCAAGTAGGCAATATGGAGGACACACCTGCTCCAAAACCCAGCCCATCATCCGACGCTCTCTCAAGGCCGCCACAGGACAACCTTCCATCTTCCGTGTTTCACCCAGGCTCATTCTCCCCAAGTCAAACGAAGTCAACTCCACCGACGCCCACAACAAAGTCTGTTTACCCAAGAGCCCGGAAGTGGGTCTCCAACAGCGCTGACCTGAGGGCGAAAGTATTGGACCCATTCACATCTGTCAGGTCAGCGCTGAAATCATTACCCCGTCGTCCAAGCCAGCCGCCCACTACGAGGATAGTTCCGCCGTCCGCGGCTTAGATGACGATGACGGTTCCACTGCCCGGGACAGCGATGATGGTGCCGCCGCCTGAATCGGCGGTCCAAAAGTTAGAGCTTTTAGATGAGGCTATGCCCCCTGAGTTTTCAACTCCTGTACTCACCACAGTGCCCACTCCTCGCAAGCGCCTTCCTGTGTCTCCGCTGGTCCCGTCCAGCACCGTGCTTCCCGAGCGCCCCCTAGAGTCTCCGCTGGTTCCGTCCAGCTCCGCACTTCCCGAGCGCCCCCAAGTGACCGTGCCTCCAGAGCGCCCCACAGAGGCTGCTCTTCCTGAATGGCTCCTAGAGGGGAACTTCCCCAAAAAATTCTGGGGGGGGGGCTATATACCTGGGATCCTGGTAGCCATAGTGGCCATGCTCGGGGCATTGATCAAGGCCACTATGGCTCAAGTACCAAGGAAAGTAATACGACCATGGCCTCCCGAGTCTCCAGTCCCGCCATGGCGCTCCGTGCCACCTGCCCTGCCATGGCTTCCTAAGCCTCCGGTTCCGCCCTGGAAGTCTCCCCAGTGTCCCTGTCCTTCACCGACATCCAGGGCGCCCACCCCCCCTCCCCCTCCCTGGTATTGTTGCGGCGCGGGACGCGCCTTCCGGGAGGGGGAGGTAATGTCACAGAACGGCCTGGCTCCAGCGTCATCTCAATCACTTTCACCTGCACTCTGATTGCCTGAATTCCAATCCAGTGCACCTGCACCTCATTACTGACAACATCAAGCCCGGCATTTAAGCACACACCACAACCACATTCACTGTCCGATCTCGTAAACGCTACATGGACTCTAGTCCTGGAAACCAAGACCTTGAGTATCAAGCTTTATATCCTTACCTGTTGTTACTTACCTCCTGTTCTCCTCCTCGTTGTCTCCCATTTGCTCCAGATCTCCACCTGTGGTGTTGTGTGTTTCCTGTCATCCTGTTCCCCTCATCCTCCAAGCTCCTGGTTCCTGTGGAAGGAACGGTTATTATCCACCAGCTCCAACCAGTGAATCTACCGAAGTGGTTCTACTCGCCTCACGATCCTCTGGCACGCCACCTGATCTCCAATACTCATTTAATAAACCAACTGTATTTTACTTACCTCTGTGTCCGACTATCTGTTACAACTAGACACTAAGGAAAATATTTTTCACATAATATCCCATTATTATATTTGATATTTATGGCAAAAGAAAGCATTTTGGAAATAAGTTGCTTTTGTAGTATCACACTTACTGTTTTATACTCTTTTTTTTTTTTTTTTTTTTTTAAGTTAAAAGCATGGATGTATTAAGTTAAGCTTAAGTCACTGTAAAGACTTACGTTGTTACAAAAGACTTATTTCAAATCAATGATGTTTAATAAATAAAATATTTTAAAATTAATAAAAGATTAAAGTTTGAATTTTCTATTCATCAAAGAATCCTAAAAAGTATCAGTTTAAAAAATTTAGCAGCACAATTTTCAACATTGATAAATGTTTCTTGAGCAACAAATCAGCATATTACAATGATTTCTGAACGATCATTTGACACTGAAAACTGGAGTAATGATGCTGAAAGTTCAGCTTAACCATTACAGGAAAAAATTACTGCTGAAATATATAAATATATCTATTTTAAGATTAAAATATTTTAAGATTAAAATATTTTATATTTTTATAATTTTAAAATCCCACTTTAAGCCATGAAGTAATTCCTGAATGAGTATTTTTCAACAATGTACCTGAGATTGGACTGACCTATAGTCAAATGAAACAGATGGCTCCTACATTCTGCAGCTAAACTACTAAACCGCATGCTATAAAAGTGTCCAGAGGTGCAAACATCTCATAAAAAATACCAACATTCACAAACAGGTGTGCCTCACCGAGCCAGTGCGGGAATATTCAGAAAGCACAACACCACTGAAAGAAATCTATACTGCCATAAGCCCTCACTGACAAGAGAGCTCTTGTGTTCATGTGAGCTTACATCATTCCTGCAGACAGTAAAGTATGAAAAAACAACATGCTGTTCATCATTTCTCAACTTCTAGACAGAATGATGTCACCGATGACATGTATAATCACACCTCATTTCCTGGGAATGCTGGATGGGCAGCTTAGATATAAGTGTGTGTGTGTGTGTGTGTGTGTGTGTGTGTGTGTGTGTGTGTGTGTGTGTGTGTGTTTGTGTGTGTGTGTGTGTGTGTTTGAAGGATGGTCATCTGTTCACACCTGCTCTGCATGCCTGAATCCCATCCTCCCCTGCTGCAAAAGCACTACTATCAGTCTGGGCTAATTTGAGCATTCCAGTAATATTGATTAGGGATTCCTCTGATGACCACAAATGGATTTGGGAATGCTTGCTACAGGGTATGAGGGAGGGTTGAGATGGTGAGATTTGTAAATTCCAAACAGAATTAACCATTAACTCCTGAGCAGGCATTTTTATAATTATAGTTCCTTTGGAATGACATGGGAAGATCAGAGGGAGTGAGCTATCTGTGTTTGTCTGTCCTAAACCGGGAGGTCAAGTGGATAATTGTTGCTAGTTCAGTGTTCAACCTGATGGTTCTGCTCTTAGCTTCTCCTGTGAGTCTCTGGGAAAGAGCGGTGGGTGTTTTCTGTGTCACCGATGCTGTCCAGACTCTAATTAGATATTCCTGCCAGAGTGTCTAATCTGTGTTTCTCCCATCTGCTCTAACACACACACACACAAACACACACACACTGGACTCAAAGGGAGTTCTCATGGCTCTCCCAAACAAATGAATCAAAGTGAAATATGCTTCAGGTACTTCCATGTAGTTTTAGTATTTGAAGACCACAAAGGAAAAAGAAAGAATGACTCAATGACTCAATCATAAAGACAATCACTTGTTTAATTCCTGAATGAATGAGTATTTTTCAACAAATAAATTGAATGAATGATTCACTTTTAATTCCTGAATGGATCTACATTTTTAAACAGATCAATTGAATGAATGATTCAATGACTCAAATGATAAAAACGGTCACTTGTTGCCAAATACTGGCTTATTGATGTAACCTGCAGAAAGAAAAAATCCCCACCTGACCATATAGTCAATAGAATAGTCTGCATGATGAGCATGTTGTACTTAAGTGCAACATAATTACACACAGAAATAGACTAAAAAGGACAAGCTGAGACTAATAAATGCAACTCGTGAAGTAACCTCTGAAGTCTCTCTCCCTGCCATGCTCAGTGAAGTCTTTAAATAAAAGTGAATGTATGGGCTCTGTGTATAGCCTTGATCAGGCATTAAGAGTCTTGAATCATTGGTGGACCCCCAGCTCCTCTGCCATTGAAAAGTCCTGAAAGAGGAAGCAGGAAACAAGAGGCAGCGCCCTCCTGCCCAGCGCAGTCGGAAAGCCTTTTGTGCTCCTCTGGGAACTCACTGAGAGGTTAGATGTGGTGAAGGCAGGTGCCCTCTCATTCAGCACCATGAATCACCATAGTGCTATATTAGACATGGTTCAGTCTCAACTGCGACCCGTTTTAATTTGGGGTCATGATCCGCATCAAGACGGAACAGCTGTGACTGACCACTGAAATGACACAAGAAGATCTCAAATCATATGCAAGATCTTTATTAATTATTAAATCATAAAACTTAAACTTTTAATAAATTGTTGTTAAATTGTATAACACAAATTATATTTAGGGCCATATGGAATCTTTCAATTCAATGTTTTGTTTTCATTCAGTACGACAATAGTTTGGGCGTCACATGTACTTTAGTATGTGCTTTAATTTACGAAACTGCATGTCTTATTTATTCATATAGAGACACGCAGAACATGTGGGATTTATATTTCAATAGCAGTCTTTTTGTGGTTTAGTATTCACAGACTCGAGTCCATATCGTGATTTGATTAAGTGTACAGCTATACTTCTGATTAATTCATTCAAAATTTGCCAAACTTTGTGACATGCTGCGCTACACAGTAAATTCCATCGTATAGCCCTAAATCAATTTTGATTAATTCTGGATCCTTCAGCTCTGGCTTCATTGTTGTCTCTGACAGAAGGTTCAGGCTGGTCACCATTTGAATCAGAACCAGAGCTGTGATCTAGTCTGTTTTTTTTCCTTCCTCTACTTTCTGACCTGTCAGAAGTCTTTCTTTTTCTTTTTAAACCCTGTCTTGTCTCAATCTGACTACCTGAGCTTTGGTCAGGCACTCTGGATCCTCCAGCTCTGGCTTCATTACTGTCTCTGACAGAAGGTTCAGGCTGGTCATCATTTAAATCAGAACCAGAGCAGTGGTATAATTTCTTTTTTTTCCTTTCTCCACTTTCTGACCTGTCAGAATTCTTTCTTTTTCTTTTTAAACCCTGTCTCATCTCAATCTGACTTTCTGAGCTTTGGTCAGGCGCTCTGGATCCTCCAGCTCTGGCTTCATTGTTGTCTCTGACAGAAGGTTCAGGATGGTCATCATTTAAATCAGAACCAGAGCGGTGGTCTAATATATTCTTTGTATTTTCTCCACCTTCAGAAGTCTTTGTTTTTCTTTTTACTCCTCGTCTCATCTCATCCTGAGTGTCTGCGCTTTGGTCAGAAGGAGCTCTCGATCCTTCAGCTCTGACCTCAGTGTTGTTGACCAGCTGAGACAGTTCATCATCTTTGTTGGATGATTCTGTCTTCCCACATGCTGCTGGTGGTGTACTAATATACATTTGAGAAAACTCTGAGATCAGGGAATCCATTAAAGAATCAGACTGGTGGTCTGATCTCCTCCTTTTGCTTTGAGTGTCTGGGAGCTCAGAAATCTTTACCCCCTGTCTCGACTCATCTTGGCTAATCTGGTCAGCAGATGCTCTGGCCTCACTGTTCTCCCTGTGAGAAGGTCCAGGCTGTTCATCATCTCTAGATGTTTCTTCAATTGATGCTGGAGAAGAAAAGCCTGAGCTGAGGGAATCACTTGAAGAATCAGGATTAGAATCAGAATCAGACCAGTGGTCTGGTCTCCACCTTTTCCATTCTCTCCTCTCTGACCTATAAGAAGGTCTTCTGGATCCTCCAGGTCTGGCCTTACTACTGTTGACCAGGTTTGAAGGTCCAGGCTGTTCATCATCTGTGCTGGACCTATTCATATGTGTCTCCCAACGAGTTTCTGGTGAGTTATCGATAAGCATGGGAAGAGAATTAGGGTTGTGGTCTAATCTCCTCTTTTTCCGCTGTCGGCTCTCTGACCTGCCATGCTCTCTTTTTCTTTTAACGCCCTCTCTCGTCTTAACCTGACTGCCTGAGCTTTGGTCAGCAGATGTTCTAGATCCTCCAGCTCTGTCCTCATTATTGTTGACCAGGACAGAAGGCCCAGGCTGTTCATCAGCTTTGCTGGACTCACTCGTAGATGATCCTCCAGCTCTGGCCTCACTGTTGCTGACCAGATGAGAAGGTCCAGGCTGTTCATCATCTGTGCTGGACTCACTCGTAGATGGGGTATTAATATACACGGGATAAAATGCGATTTCCAAGGCCTCACCTGATGCATAAAAAGCGATGGACCAGTAATCTGCATTCCAGGCCAGCATGTAGAGCAACGGATTGTGGTAAGGACCAGGAGTCAGGGGATATCGAGCAAGTTGATTGAGGGATCTTCGAAGCAAGTCTACAAAAAAACCTGCGTTGACAGCAGTGAAACGACGTGGTATGCGTATTTGTGGAAGAGCCCTACGGATATCCCCGTCTATGACTGTTGCGTTAATCACATATTGAGGCCAAAATTCCATCAAAAATATCTCATCATCCTCATTGAACTGAATAACAATTTGAGGGAGGTTATCCTCAAAAGGGTCACCTTCAGCCATCTCAACTAGAAACTAATATGCTAAACTACAAATGTATGCCCTGTCTCAACTATTATGAGCCTCTGAGGTACACCTGCTCTATTTAAAGCTTCTGCTTGGAATCCTGGCTGTGATGTCATCGGTGTGATCATTTGAATATTCTTCATTTAAAAAACAACAAATGCTGCACAGCTGGGAATGTTCTAAGGCCCCGTTTATACTAGTGCGTTTTTGTTTTAAAACGCATAACTTTTGCTACGGTTAGGCCTATCGTTTACACTACTCCGGCGTTTTCGAGGTCGAAAATGGAGACTTTTGAAAACGCTGCAGACCCCGTTAAAGTCTGAAAACTCCGGGGTTGCGTTTCAGTGTAAATGGACCAAAACGAAGACTTTTGAAAACGATGGCGTGGCTGCCCACATTCGCTCTGCATATCCTTGATGACCATGCTCGTTATTGTACCTATATATAAGTGTTGGTAGATTCCCCATTCGACCACTCCAAGCACGCAGACATGTCCACCATCTAAATAACAGGGAATCTACCTATGCATATCTATGGTTGTAACTGCATGAATGGTCATGTGACATGCATTTTAGGTTGTGTAGTGTAGACAGAGATCGTTTCTGAAATGCAGCGGAAATGCCAGTGTAAACGTTGATCGTTTTCATTAAAACGCCGGTTTAAAACGAAAACGCACTAGTGTAAACGGGGCCTAAGATACATTAATTATAAATGAATTATCCAGTAAGCCTGTTTGTGTGTGTAAAAATGCTTTACATAAATATATAATTTTATGTTTAAATATATTATCTAATAAATAACATAATAAATATATAATTTACATACACAAGATTCTGCTAAACTACTACAGATATTAAAACATGCTCCTACAGAAGAGCATTCAGAAGTGGATTGGGAGTGATTGGGAGTGACAACAATATTTAAATTCTGGGTTGAATCTGAAATTGCGATGACTGACACTCAATACCATAGAAATGTAGGAAAAACCCCTGATCATTCAAACTTGTGACAACACCTGAAGATTACCGAGGCTTGATGGAATCCATCAATACAAGGAAGAATAGGCATTAGAGCAATGTTTTGGTGGTACACAAATATTTTTTATAATAATTGTTCACATTTGGACCCACCTACAGAGGAATAATCTGGAGACCCAGCAAAAACATTTTAGAGTGAAATACAGGGAAAAGAACGCATTTGCTCTCTTTTAGTTTTCATTGCAAAACTCCACCAGGAATTGGACAAAAACACATACACTTGCTCTTAAGGTAGCAGCTCAGTCCTTTTTGTGGAAGCTGCCGCAAAAATACACAAAATACAAGGTTTGAGGAGTGATGGGCTTTTACAAGCATGTACCCCCAAGTCAAATTCAGGAATAGCTGCTTCACGTCATTTGTATTTGCAGCCCTCCTCTCTCATTCAACCTTTTATGGCCCTTCAAATGGAGGTCTTTTTTGGCTTGTTTATCTGCCCTGTTTATCTCAGATGGAGAGAGGGATGGATTTATCACTCTTTCTGTCATTCCTCTCCTGGGTTCTCATGCTTGAGGGCAGAGTTTAGAAATCCTCTTAAAGGACACCCTGGAAATTTATATCAGAACTGAGGCGCCATGTGTTAATGCATCTATTGTATACTATATAGACGACATACAGAATATAGTTGCTTCATGAGCATCAATGGCATGCTGAAATCTACTTATGGGACTTTTAAAGTGCCTCCTTCAGTATTTTCTTGGCTGCCCAGTTTCTCTGTCTCTTGATTAAAAGTGGGGCCTAAAAAAAGGGGAAAGGCCAGCGAAAAAAGCCCCCTTCGGGGCAAAGGGAGGGGGGGAATGGTATTTATATCCTTCTATTTGCCCCCTTAACCAAAATGAGCCCTTCTCCACAACAAACACACTTCCCCTCCCCTCTCAGACCCAACCCAACCAATGAGCCATTGAATGGATGAAAGACTCCAACAACAGCTCTTGTTGACCCGACAAAAACAAACATTTACTCTCTCATTAACAAGGCCAGCGCTCTGTTCTCGCGTTCACTCTATCCTTTCCCATCTTTTCAAGATCCTGTACTTTAAATTCCCAAAAAAAAAACACTATCATCTATCAGTGTGGACTGGAGAGGAAGGATTCAAGAACAAAAAAGGGAAAGAACGAGAGAGAGATGAAAGGGAAAGAATGCCCACAAGGAGCTAAAAAATTTAACGCAGTCAGGCAAATGCGGAATAATTCTATTCTATGTAATGATTCACTGTGTGCTTGTTACCGTCAGCAGTGCTGGGTAAAGCTGCCAGTTCAGCTGAGTGTGAATTCGCATCTGTTCATCAGAGGAAATAAAATGACACATCAGGGCTTAAACCACAGACTGAACTTTACGCCAATGTGCCCAAAATGTAGAAAGAAACTTTTGTGCGTGAACCAAACACATTAGCATTAAACTATTAATAGCCTGACTTCATAATGTCAGCTCATTCAAATGACTAAGAGCTGCTGAGAAATGAAATACGGAAAATTCAGATAACATTCTGATCAAGTGCAATGCCAGTACTCTCACTATATAAAGTCTAAAGGGGAATGTGCTCTGAGATTTTTGTTTACACCACTAGTCATCCTGGAAAATCCAGATAAAAACATGGCAGCTTTTAGCTGAATGATGACTAAAGATAAATTTAACAATATAGCTATGAAACGTCTGATGGGCTATCAATATTTTTATTTGTTCATCAAAGTGATTCCAATGATTTCGTTCCTCTGTGTCATTGTTATAGTTAAAAAGTTGAATATCAATATTCACACTGTCTTACAGCAGCCCCAAAAAGCTGTTGGACACTTTAGCCACATTTAAAAATGTAAAAACGCATTTGTTTTACATTTGATATCAAAATATCAAAAAAAGACACTATTATTTTAAAGAAATATAGCACAAGCACAGTTTTCAGTCAAAACATTTCACAAAATAAAGTTTTTTAGGCATAAAAATTTGAAACAAATATAGAGTTCGAATGAATATAAAGTGTTTTGGACACTATATGTTAATATAATGAACTACACCAGTGGTTATTCTTCTAAGACACCTGTGAGAACGTAAGGGGAAATTACTTCAAACATCCACAAAAAATAACCTTTTTGAAAAATTCACTCAGAAAGTGAAGACAGTTCAGAAAAAAAAGCTCTGTTAGCAATTGTTTGCTGATGCTAATTGTTATTTTGTTTCTAGTGCTATGGAATTCAGGCATTTTCAGGTGTCTAAAAGAGTCCAAATACTTTCTTGGGCCACTATATATTGGTCAAACACTAAACTGGTTCACCAGCTTGACCGGCACAGGCTGGTATGAGCTTATTTACAACACAGCATTAAGATCATCCTCTGACGCCAGCCAGAACTTCCCTTTAAAGTAGAATCATCGATGAGCAGAAGATTTTACCTTGCCAAAATACTCATCATTTGCCTTTATTCACAGCAAGTGAGAAGCCACAGCTGTATAGTATAAAGACTGATAATGAGCTCCTAATGTGTGAACATGAGCTTGAACTCTGGTTTTATATCTAACAAACCAAAAAAGGAACATTTTAGATCTACACATTCTTGACTGACCATTCCATCAGTCAGCTTTGGTTTGCCACTAGTAGTTAATCAGCAGACTTATGAAGCAGCGATAGGTCTTAAAACCTAATCTGTAGACATGTCGCCTGCAAATGAGAGCTATCTTGCACGCAAGGCTCAGATAAGCAAGGTCACACTGCAGGTTTGTGTACCTATCCGCTGAAAGGCTGCAGGACCTCCCTTTTGTCTCAGGCGTGAGAGAGGTCTTGGAGACGTGGAGGTGGGTTTCTTTCTCTACAGCATGAAGGAACAGGTTTCAACAGGAATCAGGGGCGTTGCTGAACTCTGCCACATTTCTGTTTGAAAACCACTACGACAGCCCCCACAAGCCATCTCAAAATCTCCCGTCTCGTTTTGGGGGTCAATTGTTCATTTGGGTTTGACATTTTTTCTTGAAGGCTACCTCCTGGCCAGAAGGAGAGGAATGTGAGGATCCCTGAGGAGGTGTGAATTGTTCTCGTTCATTCCTATGTGACATGAAACAACAGCTTTCATATCCAACAAATCTACATGCATGCTTTCGTTAAAGTTGATGACTAAAGATTATTCAGGAAATGTACTGGGCATGGATATAAAATTGAAATGCTAATTTAATGTGATTAATTAATTAAAAATAATATCATGGAAAAAAAATGAAATTAATCATGCTACCTGAAATGATGATTTTTAGTGTTTTTGTCAGCCAATAATTCAATGTCTCTGAATTATCTTCACTTGGGAATTTAAATAATGTTATTATTCATAATTATGACTTATTGTGCTCAATTAATTGGCAATTAGCCCAAAAAATGTAAGCAATTTACAGTCTTAGCATTAAGCAATAACATCTCAGAAAACAAGTCTAATATCAAAGTGTTTCCTCACAATGCTTGGAATTTCTGAGTTAAATGAAAGTGAACAGGAATTAACTATTGACCCTGAAGTTCAAACAAAAATCAGCCAATCTTATCTTCAGTTTCACTATTCCTGACTATTGTCACGTTAACCTCACTTATTTGTCAACATCCTCTGAACTCCTCAAAGTTCACTGCTTCATTATAAAGACGAGTGATCTACTCCTTATCCTCTCTTCTCCCAAAATGCTGTTGAAATGCTCTGCTAATATTTGAGAGGGGAGTGGAGGAAACTCTGAACTGCCCTGCGACGCTTACAGCCAATAAATGAGATAAGGAATCAGGAAGCGAAGAAATAGAAAAATCAAAAAAGCAAAATCAGTGCTACTATTTGGAGAATACATGGTGAGATGAAGGCCGTGGGCCATAGTGACCTGTAGATACACTGTGAGCAAAACCGGAAAACACATAAGGACTGGAATGACTGGAACATGACAATAAGAAACTCACACTGGTCAATTATTTTCAAAGCAGAAATATGGAGGTTGTGTCTGCTGATCCTTCCAGCAGAGAAGATCCTCCATGTCTCCACAAAAGTCTTTCCAAACAGCATCCTTTCCAAAGAGGGCAAAACCAGCAATTTTTGAAGGGAAAATGCTGTTGAGAAGTTGGGACTGGTTCATTCATGATCTCAGTTAGAAATGACTACAATGGCAAAACACCTATAAATAGGCAGTAAAATCTAACTGCATATAAATTCTATAAGACTCTGCACACACATGCTTACTACCCAATGCAATGGAGATTGTCCCAAGAGAATATGCAAACAACAGTTAGACTAGAAGTGTCTAATCTTTAGATCTTGTTGACCTACTAGAGAACCTTCATCCACGGAAATGAAGTGAAGGTTCAGAATCAAACCCATCTGCCACACAGGGAGATGTGCAAAGTTCTCCCAGATGTTCAGATGATCTATTTAAACCTGTCAGCTAAGTGTTTCTTTGTAAAGAAATATGCACGTTAACATACGAATGCTTGTGTTTATAGATTTACTCCTATTCAGTATCCAGCAACTTGACTAGCCCTGATGAATGATTTTGTGAGCTACACTGATACACAGAGTTTAGCAAATCATATCAGATATTCACATATAGAAAGGGTTTTGTTTACCCTGTGGGTTTGCACCTTTCGGATAATGTCAAAATTACAACTGTTTTTGACACCAGAAGCATTTCTGAACATTAAAAGTGGACATCTGGGAAATAATAAAATGCTACAAAAGTGTAGAATATGGCCCCTTTAATAAATAATAGGAGGTGAGCAGAGGTCAGCAGTGTGTTTGGTGTCAGTGAAGATATATGCATCTGGGATTTAAATGAGGCCGCTGCCAACAGGGATGCTGGGGGAAAGACCACAGACAAAACCGTCCGTCATGATCGATGGCTGAAGTCGAGGTAGAGGGCTCTGAAGAATCTAGGCCAGGAGTTCAGATCCCTGCTGTTTCTGAATTAATGATGGTTCACACTCATGGGCGAGACACTATTATGGACGTCTGTTATGTACAAGCCTGCTCATATTAAAGGGAAGGGCAACTAGGGCTCTGACTAACAGGAAAGATTGGATCATATAAAGTTTTCCTTGTGCCCTTGTCTCCATGGTTACCTCCTATTACGGTCAGATTGCACGGTATTGTCTTTTCTTCTCTCTCCCATTAACAGGCCCATTTTCATGTTTGGTAAACACCATGAAAGCGTGGGTGAGAAAAAGGGCGGACATTTGTATATGCATGTTTGTGTGTGCATCTGTTAGCGTGTGCATCACAAACAGGAACGAGACAACTTCAGTTTAAACAGAAAAAGAGAAAGAAGGAGGAATGTAAGAGGAGAGGTGCATCATAAGATGCACGCATAAGAGCAAGAGTATCTCAGAAGAGACATTATTCATAATATCAGCTCATGCTGGATATTGATCTTCAGGTCTGACAGATAGAAAGCATATCGTGCTTTCCAGTGGAAAAAGTAAAGGAAAAGCAAGGGAAGATACTGAGAACTGCACAATGGGAACTTTGTTTGCCAAGGTATGCAGGCCACACACTGGGACGTCCCATACCTGAGACTATGGAGAACAGACACACACACACACACACACAAACTTTGACAAGGTAGATCTTGTACCTGAGGCATAATGCATTGTCAGTGGAAAATTAGTGTCAATGTACATACAAAAAAATGTATGAAAATCAGTTCATTTTCCTACTCTTTCCAAACCTGTATGACTTTCTTTCATGTGTGGAAGGAAGACAAAAGAAGATATTTAAAAAAAAGATTAAAAGTGTTTTGTTCATACAGTGAAAGTCAATGGGATTTAATTTATTTTGGACCCCACTGGCTTTTAATACAAGGACAAAAAATAGTTGAAACATTCTTCAAAATATCTTCTTTTATATTCAACAGATGAAAGTAAATCATACATTTTTGGAATGACATTTTGGGTGAACTGTCACTTTAAGCTAGCTCCTGATCACATGATCTCTACATAATGGCAGGAAAACTGATGCCAAGCAAGGATAGGGAGAGCAACTGACTGTTTTAATAGACCAAGAGAGAGAAAAAATGAGTGAGAGATCAATACATCCAGCTCTACGGCCTTGCCATCGGATAAACTCAGTCCTTATTCAATAAGAGGAAAACTTTAGTTCGGTCCAGCTCTCACGACTGGCATCATGCCCATCTCCGCGCATGGCACACAATGGGGCACTTTAGTCCCCATTGAGTCCCACTCAACCCCACCCCCCACAATACACTCAAACACACTCGCTCAGAGTACGGTGCAGCTCTGGATTAGACTTCACCTATTTTTAACTATTGTTTCATATGCAACAAAAGGGCCCAGAAAAGGGCACAGGATTCCTGCTATGATTTAGAAGAAAAGTATTTTTAGGTATTCAAATGTTTAAACGGTTCTGAGAACTTGCAATATACTTTAGCATAAAGTGCAAACTTCTGCACAGGAATTTTACTTGTGTAAACAAGCATGTTTAAGAAATAAAAGGAAAAATAAGAAATAAACAACCCTGTATGTTTAAAAGAGTGATGAAAGTCTCCCTGAAAGGCTTGATTATTGTTTTGATGCAGTGTGGGGTATAATTTAGACCTGTTTCCTGATGGGACGGGATCCATCCATGATCTTCCGCAAATGATTATAGGTTGATGTCTGAATACTTTAGACAAGAGCTTAAGTAATGAATCATCAAGTTTAGGCTTGGCTATGTACATTAGTGGTTATTTCCCAGGCATTTATGTGCTATTAACAGCAAGACAGAGTTTGTTTTTGTCTCTAATACTTAACTCTGAGTGATATTAAACTAATGTGCCCTGAGGGATCACACACACAAATGAGGTTACATTAACAGTGAGCATTTGGCTAGGAGAGGTCCTGCAGTTAAGTGGAAAACAATTTTTGGCTTAAAGGTACTGTAAGTGTGTGTTTCATTAGACTGAATTAGACTGCTGCCCTGCCTTCAACCGCACAATTTTCTCCAAAACCTGCCCTAGCTATGTCAGCAAACCTGAATACATAAAATATGCCATTAGGCAGTCCACATTGTCAAGGCCTGCATATATTTTGTACAGATTTCATTTTGTTTTTGCATGAATAATACAATTATTTTACCCATTTACAACCTAAATTGTATTTAGATGAAAAAAAAATACTACATTTACTTACTTTACTCGCTTATCGATTATCAGCTCACTATCAGAAAAAAGTATTAGTTCAAATGATTTGATTTACTGACACCAAAGCTGAAATGTGTTTCTTTTAACTTTTTCAGTACCTTTAAAGTAAGCTTGTTAACATGAACGAATCTGTTAGAAAAAAACCTGCATAAACGCTGGTTAATACTCCATTGCATATTGTAGAAAAAATGTGCAAAAAGTGTTTGGGGTCATTTAACAGTCAGAAAAAGAGAGCGAGCAAGAGAAGCGAGACATGAACTTTGGTTGTGATGGAGAGGGTCGTTTTCTCCCTGAACAGGTTGAGACAGATATTGAGTAACTAACATTCCAATCTAATTCATCTGCTCTGAGGGGTCAGAAAGAGCCTCATACCTGTGTTAGAGGAAGCCTCTAAAGCAGCATCACTATTACTGCTCCTCATACTTCAGTTATAGCTCTGAACAAACCCCTAACTATACACTATTAGACGTTTGGTGTTTAACTAATCCCGCTCTGCTTGTGGTATTGACAAGAATGATATTTCAAACCATTGTGGAATGATCTCTTACTCTTCTAAGAGATCTAACATCTGTGTTAAACTTAAGACATTCTACAATTGGTGAAAAACCTACTCGGGCCAAGCAACCATCTATTAACCATTATTCGTTCATTAGTAACTACATAGCAACATGCTATGCAAACCACTCAGATCAACTAGCAGTGCCTTGTCAGCCACCTAGAATAACCGTGCAACTCACATTTTCTATATATGAAGATTTGATGGCATTAATATATGTAGCACATCTCTCTCATTCTCTCTGCTCAGCGATGTGTGTATGAAAGCTCATGTATAGCTTTTTAACAAGCTGGTTTAAGTGCCACTGAAAAAACACCAGCCACATAAAAGAACTCAGTACAAAGCCAGTCACTGCTCTCTGCCTCCATTCAGAGAGAGAGAGAGAGGGGGAGGGAGAGAGAGATTGAGAGAGAAAAGAAAGTAGGTTGTACAGGGCTTAGTCTGTCACATATTACAGCCATGTTCAGCTGAATGAGACCAAAACTACATAGCCAGGTTATACATACAGCAATACTGCTCTGAGAGACGAGACTAAATATATAACAGCTACTCAACTGATCAAATGTTTAGAGTCAGTAAGATTTTTTTTTTTATGAAAGAAATGTATATTTATATTCAGCAAGGACGCATTTAATTGATTGAAAATAACAGTGATGCATTTACTATGCATTAGAAATGCATTTACTATGTAGTAAATGCATTTATAATTATACAAAATATTGCTATTTCAGATAAATTTAACTTTTGATTCATCAAAGAATCCTGGAAAAACAAAGAAATGAATCAGCACAACTGTTTTCAACATTGATAAACAAGAAATGTTTCTTGAGCATCAAATCAGCATATTAGACTGATTTCTGAAATATCATGTGACTCTGAAGATTGGAGTAATGATGATGAAAATTCAGCTTTGCTTCACAGAAATAAATTAGCATTTAAAATATATTCATATAGAAAACATAAATTGCAAAAACAGTTGACAATACTGTATTACTGTTATTACTGTATTTTTGATCAAATAATGCAGCTTTGGAGAGCATAAGAGAAAAATGTACAAATCTCCAAACTTATACAATGGTAGTCTCTAAACAATATATTTTTTTTGTTTTTGTATCACTTTGTTAACGTTTTCTGCTCACATAATAAAACAATTATTCAAAATTGAATTACTATTACATGTACATTTATTCAATTTGTGTTGTGGCTCTGCTCACTAAAATTTTTAAGTAGTCTCAGACAGAATGTGCAGACGTTTCCACAATTTCTACATTGATTTTCGTGGAAATTTTGCAAAATGGATTCAAACATGGATTAAACGTAGCTGTAATATGTAATGAATATTGAACAGGGAATCTGTATAACTTGACAGCCTTTCAGGTTTTTCTGTGTGTGCAGATTCTTTGTGAGCCAAGGTAATACATCTCTTATTATATTACAAAATTAATTTTAGTCATAAAATAAGATGTGATCCAAGCTTCTCATAGTAATGCTTTGTAGCTTGATCGCTAATTGCTTCCCATTAAATCCAGACAAACCCCTTCTTGAGACATGAGGCTAGACTGTGTCTAAAGAGCCTGGAACTCAATAGAGAAACTTTAGTTGGCAGTAAATTGCTTCCCTTCCTCTCTTTCTCATTTGGGCAGCATATAAGCTATATGCAGCAGTGCTGACTGTTTATGTAGAAGCCACTGGGAATGCTGGGGGAGAGCATGAGTAATGTTTATGTACCATGACAGTTTAGAAAGTAATAATCTTAACTGGCCCCTGGCTGTTCTGCTATTCACAAACAACAACCTTTGATACACAAGACCAAGACGTGAAGTGTTCAGAGCAAAAAAAAAAAAAAAACACCTCTTGATACTCCAGACTCAAGTATGAATGGATGAGATTCAACTTAGGGTCCACCCTTGAAATTCTACACTCATGTGCAATCCACAAAAGCGCCTGCTGTAGCCGAGTATCGGATGACTCTACTGTACGCTGAATAATCTGAACACGATATGTGCGTGTGGGTGGGGGAGCGATAGAGAGTTGACAAATGTAAGGAATGCCTCAGTAACATACCTGTCCTAAGTCCAGAGTGACGTTGACCTCGTTGTATTTTGTACTGCGGGAGAGAGGAGGGCTTTGCCACCATCGCTCGGTGCCATCGATGGCATTGTTGATGGGATGCGCTCTGTTAGTGTCTTCTGAGGTGCAGATGTCACAGTACTGGCCCTGATAACACAGGAAGTTCAATTAAACTGTAAATGAAGTTCCTGTCATAATAAATCCTTTGAAACGGTGATCAGCAAATAGCTTTAGATACTTGTTGCTTAGCTGGATTTGCAGGAGTTTACTCTGCAGGACATTTTAGTGAAAACATCAGAAGAAACCAAAGAATTCACTCCCTTCATTATCCAACTTCTGGCAACCCAAACCCATTTTTATTATTATTTATAGCTATTTATACTTGGCTAGGAAAATAGATTCATGCATAACAGTATAAATGAACTAACAGGAGTGAAATCGATCAGAAATTCACCGAATTGTTAAGACCACCCATGTGTGAAGGTTTCAGAGATTGATGAGATAAGATTTCCTTTGACTAGCAATTAATTTAGCCTTTACTTACAGCCAGTTACCATGGTTACTATAGTTGCTGTTATTACTGTAAAATAATCATAAATTAATATGAGATCTCCTTCAAATGGTGCTTCCAAAAATCTTTGTCTTCACTGCAGTACATCATACACATCTAAAATAATATTTAAAATACCTGAATCATTCTGACTACATTTAGCATTTTTCTTCAAAAAGGAAGAAATAACACCCTAAACAAGTGCACATCACTGTTTTTTATTGCATAACATAATAACAGAAACTAATAGTATAACTATGGATAAGCAAAGTTTGGATACTGATGAATATAAAATGATTGTGATTTAGTTAAAGTGCAGTAAAAATGGACTGCAGGCATGTGATGTTGTGTCTTGAGAAGATAACCACAGGAGGTGCCTGCAACAATTGATCAGGTCGCAACATTTTATTAACATATTCTTTGAAGTGTGGTGCAAATCTGTGTGCGTGTGTGCCTCCCTCAAGGTCTTATATGAAATGCCACACATTCCTCTGGGAAAATCCCAGTAGCAGTGCTACACGGGGGTTGCGTTTTACTCTTTACAATGTTTAAACATTTCACTCACTCAGTCGAGTCTCCTAAGCCTGCTGCTTATGAGGCTTCAGTGGGGGTCTCTTATGAGGAACCATAGCGCTTTATAGGGGTCTCTGGCCTTTTCACCTTAAGCAGGTGCTCTCAAAAAAAGATAAAGATATTGAACTGTTCCTCAGCCCCAATGCACTGTCCTGATTTTACAAACAAAAAAATAGATATATAAAAAATAGATATTACCATGTTTTTGGACAGGGTACTAATAAGTCCAATATACATGATAAAAAATTATGGTAATAAATTTTTAGGACGTCTATTATGGCAGTTGAAATACCGAGTAAACTAATATGTGACCCTGGACCACAAAAAAAAAAAAAAAGTTAAGTTTTTTGAAATTGAGATTTGTATATAATCTGAAAGCTGAATAAAATTAAGCTTTCCATTGATGTTGTGGCTTGTTAGGATCAGACATTATTTGGCTGAGATACAAGTATTTGAAAATCTGGAATCTGAGGGTGCAAAAAAAAAAATCAAAATATTGAGAAAATCGCCTTTAAAGTTGTCCAAATCAAGTTCTTAGCAATGCATATTACCAATCAAAAAATAAGTTTTTATATATTTACGGTATGAAATTTACAAAATATCTTAATGAAACATGATCTTTACTTAGTTGGCATAAAAGAAAAATCTATAATTTTGTGGTCACATATGGTAATTCAGCACTTAGGTAGCATCTGTTACGTATAGCTACAAAAACGATAAAAAGTGCATTTCACAAAGTCAAATAGAGTCCAATATTAGCTATAACTAAAGCAAACTAACATCAAAATGTGCTTTTATCCATTTTTAGTAACGTAAACCTAAGAAAAATAACTATTTCCCACATCTTTACCTGAATAGTCTGGCTTGGGTCCCCTGACACGGGCCCCCCGACCAGTTTGCAGTACAGGTCTTGAATTGGCTGCTGGCTCTCGTCCACTCCGCAGGTTGCCGTGGCCGTGATTTTCGTCCCCTCCGCTAGATTAAAATACGGTGGGTGCAGACTGAATCCGTTCACGCTGTTGATGGGCAACTCCTGCGCCGTTAAAGCTTCAATGAGCAGCAGCGACAGAAACACCAGCACCGGTCCCCTCGCCATCTTCACCTGTGCCGCACACTTAACACTGCTACAGCCGGTCAAAATATCCACGGAGCGCTTGCTGTGGGGTTAGTCACGGACATCTGGAGAGACCCAGTACACGGAAAGCGGTTTCGGTTTCTTTGTGTGTGTAAGGCACAATAATAGGCAGATACGCAGCTCGGTGGGCACCTTCTCTCTCGGTCTCTGCCTCTGTGCTGCTGGGTTCAGTTCAGAGAGGGCAGTGCACTGAGTGAGTGAGTGAGTGAGTGTGTGTGTGTGTGTGTGTTGAGCTGAGAGAGGGCAGTGCAGTGCGTGTGCAGTCCTGTCTCTCTCTCACACACAGTGCGGGACCCAATGAATAGGTGTTATGTCATTGCTGAGGACCCTGTTTCTGCGCATTTATAAAACGAGGGACAAAAATTCTGTCATTTACTATTGTTCCGTTTGTCTTGCTTGCTTCTGTGGGACAAAAATTATAAAGTTATCAGTATTTTTTGGCTATGAATGGACACAATAAAGCCATAAAAATATTATCAAGTCGCGGTCTAACTTACACGACTCGTGCGCTATATTACTAATCATATACATTTTCTAAAGACATTAGATAACTTCTTGTGAGTAAAAGACGTTAAATCTTCCCGCCCTCGATCTCAAATGTGCGCTAAAGGAGATGATGTTCGATTCACGGACCGAGTCGAATCTTAAATCTGAATGATTCCTTAACGAATCCGTAACTCGGTTCTCCCATTCAATCACAGCTACCGTGATTAGAGGCACGTGCTGTCCTGAATGCAGCCGTGACTGTATTCATAGTAAAGCACGCCTAGAGTACCTTATTACTTTTATAAAATGATTGCCACTTAAGATAGGGCCTAACAGCAAAAACATTTATTATTATGTTACTTTAAGTAAAATCATTAAATGCTATGCTTCAGTCGTTTAAATAATATTCCCTCTGAACTTCGGAAACTTTTTTTTTTTTTGAACTTCGGAAACATGCAAACACACAATGCATGAGAAGACTGTCCTTGACAGAGAGGGGTGTGGCCTTAAGATTAAAGGTGAATTAAACGGTTAAACCTAATTAAGTTTTGACAGTATACTAATGCATACGCAACAGGAATAAGGATACTAAAAATAAACTTTATGAAAATTGAAAACATTTATGTTGATGAGGGTGGTTACTTAGGTTGCTAGATCTGTTTGGGCAGTGTTTGGCGAAACGGGATCAGCTATGTATGTATGTATATATTTATTTTTCATAAGAGTACAATAGCAATAGAGTTGTATTGTAACAATCTGTGAGAGTGTAGAAAAAATGCTACTTTGGCTTCTTGTTATAGGCTATTCAAGTACCATGGTATTCATGTGGTATTCTTAGGTATTACCATAATCCAAGAGGTCAAGATTTTGCTGGTTAGCATGACCCTGTTAACCCCTGCTGGTAGATATCAGAACTACACTAATTGCACTCTGGTAGCTACATCAGTATTGTATATTTCACCATTGGCCTCTATTCAAAGACATAGGTGTATTTTCACTATATAGGCCTATATATTAACTATACTAAATATATAGCCTATGTGAACTTACATGTTATAAATATGTTAACTTTCATATATAGTGTGTGTGTACGTGCGTGCGTGCGTGTGTGTTACACTATATATACAAGTTTATGTTTGCCTGCAACATAAATCCCAAGTATTTTACCAGTATTTGAATGGCTTTTGGTGCTTTTCTGTGGTGTTACAAACAGCACAGCCAAGAGAAAGGTCATCAGTTTTAATGATATAGGCCTGTACCAGGTAAAACACTGTTGGGCTTTATCTTATTTTCGGTGCTTAAAAAACTCTCACAGCCTCTGCTCATACTTTAAAAGGACATTTTATTGCAACACAATACATGTTATTCTTTTTAAGAGTTGTGAAGGTTAAAAGTCTCAAATCAGTGCAGTGTAAATCAAATGTTGTCACAGCAGACAAGAAACATTTGTAATAGCGAGCAGAAACCATTACAGCATGCAGTATACTCCATCCAACACTGTGAGATTTCCCACCAGAGCTCGTTCACATTCCTCCACACCTCAGGCTTTCATTTTCCTGTCTGCAGAACCTGAGGTTTAATTAAATGGCAGCGCTCCAGAGAACAAAGTGAGAGAGGGGGACAGAGGGAGGAAAGGAGCAGGTGTTTTCTTCACCCATCGATTTGGCCACCTGAAACACAGCCAGCATAAAGGCGCCCTTCTGACTACGAGTCATAAAACACACAAACACAAACACACACACACACACACACACACACACACACACACTATTATTCACACTCCTCTCCAGTCCAGCAAGCTTATCTTAATTGCTGCAGAATAATAAGCTTTAACAAGTCATATTTTGGTCAAAATGAAAACTGTGTCATCATTTATTCAACCTCATGTCATTTCAAACTCTTTTTTTCTTCTGTGAAACATAAAAAGGCTAGGCCGCTCTTTAACATGCACTCAAATTAGACAGCAACGAGTGGCTGTCAAACTGTAAGGATAAGATGGCAGCCAGATGTCTGAAGACATTTAGTAGCTCTCCATTAACAAAAACATACAAACATGGCTTGTTCTTACCTCCCCTGCTGATTCATGTCACTTTTAATGAATGAAGCTTAAGGCTGACACTAATATTTTCATCTGTCCTACACATGTTGACCTCTGAACTATGCTCTCAGGGGAGTATCCCAACAAACTGGCAGGGGTCAGATTGGTGTTTGACTTTGGAAGTCTAGAGTCCTCCTGCTAATGCAACCGAACTCTCATTCACTTCCAAACGAACACATTCCACATGACAGACCAAAACTAAAAAAGAGAGAGACACATCTCACAACAGAAGGATGAAGGAAATGCCATCCAGCTGTCACATATTTCCTTTATGGACAAGAGAGTCAATTCGCAAGACAAGAGATGAAAAAGAGAGGGGGGTTTGCTTCTTTTTGTCCGAAGTGTCTGTGTCAGTGTATTAGTCTCTAGTCTTCTTAACTGAGGACTTAGTGACCTCCTGGTTGCCAGGGATTTCTTTTAAAGAATGCGAATGATGTGGAAACGCCCCATTACACCCTTACAGACTCAGAGCAGGTCAGTGACTAAACTAGGGTTGTTCTAATTTTACAAGATATGTTCTAGTCATATGTTTTTCCTTCTCAGATAATCTGCTGAGTGATAGTGAGATTGTTTGATAAAGTCAGAGGAAGCCGTGTTGTGTCTAAAACACAGTTCTGATGTGGCATATTCATGCACTTCAAACACAGACGTGACCAGACAGGCCTGATCTTAACTGTGATGTGGTTCTTAGCTCTTTTTCACCTGTCCAAGCTGGACTGTTCAGGATGAGCTTAGTCATTGTTTTGTGCACATGAGAGATGGTGAAAATAAAACTGTAATAAAAAAGTGAGTGATTCTTGACAATGCAAAACTCTTTATTGCATGTAGTTTCTAGGTAGTTGCTTATAGGCCCAAATCAAAATAATATGAAAGGAAGTTTATGCCTTAGAGTGAAAAATACAACCAGTAACTGTGAGATAAAGTTGATAAGAAATAAAATAATAACTGACCCCCCTTAGTTACTGTTGCTGCATCGGACAAGCCATGCCAATCTTAACGCCACACATCATGTTCTCACTCAGTGAAAAATACATTGCAGAGCAAAGAGGAAACTGACAACACACCGAGAGACAAGACAGAGCAAGTTACTTTCAGTATATAAACAAATGGTCAGCTTTTCAATTTTGTCATTTTTTAATAAATTCAAACACTAAATACCATTTTGTGGTTCGCTAATGTGTCGTCCCACATGAAAAAATACTATAGTAATTTATAGTAAATACTATAGTGTTTTTGAACCATACTATAGTAAAGTACTTGAATTAATTTGTTGTGGTAATTCTATAGTTGCTGTGGTAATATAACTATAGTAATATAAACAAATTACCCAATACTGTACTAAGTTTTCTACAACTATGGGTATATTATACTACAATACACTACAGTTTACTGTAGTAAATCTAAAGTATACTATATTTACTATGTATACATCTTATTTACTATAAATTACCATAGTATTTTTTCATGTGGGGTGACAGATCACTGTAGCGGCTTCAAGTGGCTCATGAACCAATCATCTCTTCCTCTTTACTAGTTACAGCACAAAATAAACATGAATGAACATCAGAAGGTTATCTCGTTTCAACTGCGGAAAGACGTCAATATACACCATATTTCAAGTTCAAGTCCGCCGATATAAATCTACTCTCCAGATTGCCTGCCAATCAAAATCCCAGCGAAGGGTCAATTATGAGATTGTTGCAATTTTTTAGATTTTTAGATTTAAATTTTTAGATTTTTTTTAGTTGCAATTACAAGATATGAAGTCACATTTACAAGAAAGCCACAACGGTGAGAAATTGTCGTAATTGATATTGAAGAGATATGAAGACACTATGATATATAAATTTGCAATTATAAGATATAAAGACAATTATGAGAAATAAAATTACAATGAGAACCCACAATGTTGAAATGTAGTCACTTATTTATGATATACAGTTGCAATTATGAGATATGAAGACAATTAGAAAGTCACAACTGTAATTGAGATATGAAGTCACTATTATGAGATATAAAGTTGCAGATATGAAGACAATTATGATACATAAAGATATGAGAAGATGAGACAAATTTGAGAAATAAAATTACAATTATGAGACAACACTGACAGTCATAACTGAGATGTCACTACTTTGCGATATAAAGTTGCAATCATGAGATTATATAATGAGATTTTATTTCTCATAATAATAATGTGATCTAATAACATTATTTGATTTCTCATAATTGTCTTCACTGTTATGAGAAAGTCTCAGCTGTGAGAAATAGTTGTAATTAAATTATGAAATCACTACGAGATATAACAGAATTGTGGTCTTAAATATGAGTAATAGTTTCAAATTTGAGATATAGTCATATTATGTTAATATATTATTTTATTATTTTATTATTTCATTAATAATATATTATTTATTATATTATTAATGATGGTATTTCTATATTATTTTCAATATAGAATTATAATCATGACTATGCTTTACATTTGTGACCCTGGACCACAAAACCAGTCTTAAGTCGCTGGGGTATATTTGTAGCAATAGCCAAAAATACATTGTATGGGTCAAAATGATCCATTTTTCTTTTATGCCAAAAATCATTGGGATAGTAAGTAAAGATCATGTTCCATGAAGATATTTTGTAATATTTTTGTCCATGTAGATATTTCATTTATCGTAAATATATCAAAACTTCATTTTTGATTAGTAATATGCATTGCCAAGAACTTCATTTAGACAGCTTTAAAGGCGATTTTCTCAATATTTAGATTTTTTTGCACCCTCAGATTCCAGATTTTCAAATAGTTGTATCTCGGCCAAATATTGTCCTATTCTAACAAACCATACATCAATGGAAAGCTTATTTATTCAGCTTTCAGATGATGTATACATCTCAATTTAAAAAAACTGACACTTAAGACTGGTTTTGTGGTCCAGGGTCACATTTAATTATATATTTATAACTAGAACTTGTATTCTTTATACTCTAGTGGAAATGAGCCCACCACTAAGCCTCTAAGTTTGTGTGTTTCCACAAACACCACTAATAGATTATGAGATAGTGAGGAGCATGTTGATGTGAATGAGACAAAAGCACACTGAACTTACACAAACACACCACTTGCTCGATGTGTCAGACCCCTCAATCCACACGTTAATAATTACAGCAGGATCTCAACAGCTCCGCATTAATACAGACAAAGAGACAGAAATCCCACGCTAAACATCCACCAGCACCAACAATAAAGAGCAGAAAATCCTCTTGAAACCAACCTCATATTAAAGGAAATAGCAAAAGACAGGACCTCAGATTATTTGGCCCCTAGCAAAGACACGAGTGAGGAGTGCTGCATTAAAGTTTCAACAACAAACTTGGTTCCAGTTGACACAAAAGGAGTTTAAATCCTAATCCTTGAGTCAAACAGGCATGATGGGTACTAGATTTATCTTTCCAGCAGCCAAAGCCTTTTTTAGCAAAGAGCAAATAGCTGGCACTGATGACATTTATAATCCAAACAAATTTTATCACAGATACTGTATATATAGCCTTCAGGCGTGTGGTTTTATTATGCCGGCATCAAGCCCAGAGAGGTTATTGTGTTAGCAGCGTCATGTCTGACTGGATGGCAAGTTCATACAGGTTTGTAGCATCTTTCGCACTCCTTCAAACGGCTGATTTAACAAAACAGAGCTTCCTCTTGCTCTTCCCACAGTTTTGTTAAGATCACATGCTTTGAAGTTCAGTCTGCATGAAAGGAGAAAATCAGAGCGCTAACTGCGGATAAGGAACAAAAGGCCGGAGGTCTCGCTAAGTGAGCAGTGAAGCATTTCAGCCAGACACTCAATAGCCCTTATAATGATGAGAGAGTATATATCTCACAAAGAACACGCAACAGACATGTGATAAACCAGACGTGGATTTCCACACACATAACAAAGTGATTAGCATTAGCAAGTGATTAGTGTTTTCAGACGCAAGATGATGATGTTGAAGGGCTGTAATGGCTGCAGCTCTTTGGTGTCTGAGAGGAATGAAGGCGAGACTTTTGTCATGGGTATGACGCATAAATTAATTGGGCAGAATAAAAAAGGCTAACTCTTTTCACCCTGTTTAGTGGTCAGCCTTCACCCTGCTCTCTCACTGAATCACTGGAGCCACTGATGATCTGTAACCGCAGATTCTTACAAGTTCCATTTGTTACCATATAACTACTATATTGGCTAACATGAACTATATGTAATTATGAAAAATATTTCCAAGGCACTTATTAATTATAGTAAATGTTAATGGCAAAATACTATCAAAGTCAAAAGTTGTATCTGATAATGTTATTAATGTATTAATCAACATTTTCTAATGGAACCTTATTGTAAATTGTTAAGAAATTAACAAGATAATAGTTTAGGATGATAACGTAGATTTGTCGTCTGCCGCTTTAAACGCTAAAGCTCTTTAAACTTGGTTCGATTCTGATTGGCTGTCAGTGTTTTTTTTTTAGCGCTCCGATTTTCTCTATTTTTAAAAATCTTTTATCAGAGATGGTCTTATTGTTGTTGTTGTTGTTGTTTTTTACATTCATTAGTTGGAAAAAAAAATCGTTATGAAAGTGACTCCAGTGATATCGTTCCTCTCTGTCATTACTAGACAATTCTTACATAATTAGAATGATTATTTTTTCCGCTTCAGGGTAAAAATAAGATAATTGTGAGAAAGTTTAGAATAAAGTCAAATTTTGAGATATAAAAATGTAGAAATTTTTATAAAGTGCATCAAATGCATCACATAAATCATCTGGGCGCTTTTGGAACACTTGCACTAGTAATCCTGCATGCTAGGATAAAATACAGAAATAAAACGTATAAAGTAAGTTACTGAAGGAATGTCATTGTCTCGTCTACATGATATCAGGATGTTGTGTATCTCCATTAAATGAATGAATCCAGTCATTATATCATTGCACGTTTTAGATCTTTCTGTCTTTTTAAGGAAAGGTCACAGGCATTTTGTGACCTCTGAAGGGAGATAAATAAGCTCTCTAAGAAAAGCTGTGCGCCCGGCGCTGACAAAGCACTGAGAGACAAGTAAGAAAGATGGGAGACAGAAAACCCAAAGTGTCTGAAAATAACAGCATGTCTTTCTGATAAACAACAGACTGTCAGCAGCTGTGTAAAAGAAGAAGAGCGAGACACTAAAGTGAACAGGAAAACGACTGCAGCAGGTGAAATCACAAAGGTTGTCACAAATATACAGCAAAAAATACAGTTACTCTGTCAAAAACAGACTTGAGTGAATGTAAAAGTTTCCACATTGTACTTATGTTGCTACTGAACAACCATTGAACAATTTTTTGTTAATTTATGTAAAGCTGAAATAAAATAATAAAAAATATTAGATGAAAAATTAAAATACTAAATGAAATTTAGAAATATTGCATTGGTATATAAATTTAAATAAATATGTTAAGCTAAATAACTAAAATTACTAAAACTAAAGATGAAAAAATAAAGATAAATGCTAATGCTAACCACTAAAAATTTAAAACTGAAAATACATAAAGCTAATAAATATGAATTCAATGTTACATAATACTAAAACCACACTGGATGTTTACTTTGTATTAAAATAATAGTATAAGGAATCTTAGCAATAGCCCTAAATTTATAAAAACCAAGTAACTTGAAAAGCTCAGTAGCTCAGCAACTAAGTTGTTTGTCATTTGACCATAGTTGTTTAAGTTTTATTTGAGATCATATGACCAGTTACGCATAAAAATACATTTCAGAGGTTGTTTTAAAAGAAAACATATTATCAGAGTAAGTGTATATAAAAGTCTGAAAACAATTTAAAATGATTCTGTTTGGCTTTTTTTGTAATTTAAAGAAGAAGAAAAAAACTTGAAATGAATGTCTTAGTATTTAGTATGTCCCCCTAAAATAATATTTCCAAATTGAAATTAGACTTGCAATCTCAGATTTTCAAGTGGTATCAGACGTTTTGGATCTCATTGTACATCATGTTATCAAGGGGAAAGTGTCATGCTACAAAACATGTATATCATATTAAAAGTAAAAAGTTTTTCCATGACAATTACCCTCTGGCATGTAAGAACATGAAGTAACACAAGTAACCAGATTTTCTTCCATATCTTCTATATTGTAGCACAGCAACTCAATTTAAGCATTCCTCCAAAACAAACGTGTTGTCAGACAGAGGCACATCTGTTTCAGAGGTGTGTGAAACACAGTTATTACACTTCCACACTGAGAGGAAGAGCTGTAATCTCTCACACACTCTTTAATAACGGACTAACACTCCTCAAATCCCATTGTTTCCTATGCTTCACCTAAACCTCCTCAACTAATGACTCAATTACTCACACCAGCAAACCTAGCAGAGAGAGACAGCGAGTGAAAAAGCCTCGTGAAAGCACAAGCATGTTCACTTATTTCAGTATATTCAGTCCCACGGTCTTAACTTTTGATTAGCATTGATCACTAATGCCACCTAGTGGTGATATGTTTCCTGACTGTGACAGAACAATAAATCAACATAAACAAGCTATATACAACACACTGAATAGACATTCTATACAGTACAGACCAACAGACTCAAGTATTATTTCAAATGATTTCTTTTACATATACACCATACTTAATAGTTTTTTGAGGTCTTTACTATTGTTCAAAAATGTGAAAAACTGTAGGCCATTCATCAACAGAAATGAAGACACAAACAGAAAGACATGTAAATACTGTTTTATTGTAAGAAATGGACTTCAGTTAAAAATGTGGAACTCTTAACAGCCTGCAAGTACAAAATCAGGGAGAGAGAGACAGTTTGGTCGTGGTGCGGGGCCCACAATGTACTGAGTACCTTCGCTACAGATTGTTCTTAAAGGCCACAGAGCACTGAAAGAAAGGAAGGAAGGGTCAATCACTGCCTTTAACAGACATTACCTGCTTCCAAACTACTTCCTTCCACATTTTTACTTGCATCCATCTTGTGCCAATATTTAGCAGTTCAGCTTATGTGAAATTACAATGGGATATTTGTCAATGCAAGCCCAGAAATGTGAGTGTCACTTGTTTTCCTATTGTCTCCTATTTAGATCAGATCCAGCACTGTTATATTCACCCAGCTGCAGCAATATTTCTAATCCAGTGAACCAAAACATCCAGCAAAAAGCCTGGTCTAGCTCAAACAGGCAAGTTCTTAAGGGTCAAGGTATTCGATAGCACCAATAACAACTCTGATTGCCGGTTTTGCATGTGCTATTGATGTAAAATGCAACCTAGAGAACTACACACAGAAAAACTGCTATTGATTGAGAATGACCGGTACACAAGAAAACAGTGAAGCTACACGTCGGAGAAAATCAGAGTTGGCACAGTGATCTAAAGTCAGAATCATGCTGAACCTCCAAAAAATGACAAATGAAATGAGCGAGCATTGCCTGGAAAGATCAAATTCAGAACTTTCCGAAAACGAGCGAGAAGTAAAGCTTTCATCTACAAAGCTCATTTAGTCGATAGTTTTAGTGTTTTTGCATTTGTATGGCTACTTGGGGAATGGTCTTGAAAGAGTGCAATATTTTAAAATAATTTCACGTTCTCATCTGGTGTATTTAAAAGATTTAGGTCTGAAATAACCAATATTCTGCTGCTGCCGCTACGACTACAAATAATAATTAAAAGAAACAAAAGAAAACTTAAATTTAAAACTTTAATAACTTGAATTACAAACAGTTGCCAAGAGAGACAGTGCGAAGGAAAGGGTAGAAAAACGCATTAAATATAAGGCAGTAAAACAGGTAGAAAACGGGCAGTGTTTGTCTTGTCAACTCAAATTTTGGCCAACGTAGTGGCTACTAACTTCATACGGATAATTCTTTAAAACGAAAGCAATAAAATTATAATAAAAACATTTAAACTCGTGCAACCGTGGGGCCACAGTACATCGACGTCCCGTAGGCCAAAGCGCACGACTGAGTGTTAGTACGTGCGTCGACTCGAAAACGACGCTTCACTATATCCATAAAATAAAGAAAAGACAAACGTCAGACTGGGTCCACTCCCTCCAGACAGTCTGTATAAGGCACAGTCACTGAGGATAGACTGGAGCGGTGGTGACTGCTACCTGCCTTATTCTAAAGCAAGCACCAAAACCATGAGTGGAAACTAGGAAGTGAGAGGGGTTTTGCAATGAACTAATGCACGTTTTATCATTCCGTCCCTCGGTTTTGTGTCAGTAAGGTACGGTTCTAAATAAGACGTGATCACAGATATGTACCACAGCAGTGAGGGGTAGACGCCGCCTATAAATCACTACAGAGGATGTGTCCAAGACATTTCAAATAAGATAAATACATTTGCAGGTGTCTGAAGTTGCTGAAAGAGGAAAGCAATATTAGATTGTATATTACAGACAGGAAACACACTCTTCCTCGGAGAGAAACAGGAGTATGGTGGCAGCCAGAGGTCTGAGGGCATTAAAACAGTTCTTTCGACATGAAGTGTGTGTGTCTATGCATGCTTTAGCAGACGCAATGGGATTCAGTATGGAGTTTGTTCGGAAGTCCAAATGCATAATATGGTGTGGATGGCGGGGTAGTGACTGTGTGGAGAGGACGGGAATGGAAAGGTGAGAGGAGGGTAAAACTGCAGCGAGTCATGAGCTTTAGAACTCCTCCTGGTCCTCTGACTCAGCGTCTGGTATGACAAACCCATCCTGAAAGAGAGAGAGAGATCGAGTCATCTGATAAGAAAAGTCTTGCCATTTAAAGATTGTTCCACTGTTTTCCACTGCAGATGTTGTTAACCAGGAAACATTCCCCAGAACAGCACTAGTCTGTGTTTACAAGGTCAGTAAATTAATGAACAAGACCGTCTAATGTGGATCTGCAACATGTCTATTCATACTTTCTCCAGACTGTTTCTTGAGAATTCTGTGATGTCCATTAAAAAAAATTGTATGATCATGACTGACTACTAATAGCTCATTTCACCAATAGAATCAATTTAAAGGGACAGTTCCCCTAAAAATGAAAATCTTGTCCTCATTTACTCATCCTCATATTGTACCAAACCCATCTGACTTCTGCTCATCTTAAACATACAGTGGTGGGCAAAATGATTAGAATGCTATATTTTCACCAGCTAAAAAAGGGTTTTAAGTCAGTTATTTCTATCTATTGCTGTAGTGTGTCAGTAGGAAATATCAGTTTACATTTCCAAATATTCATTTTGCCGTTAATTTGTAATAACCCAGTGAGATTTTTGTTTGCACAAGGAGTCTGACAACAGCCAGTGCTCCACACAGAGATCTGATCTCATCATCATCCAGTCTGTCTGGAATGACATGAAGAAACAGAACAAACTGAGACAGACTAAATCCAGAAGAACTGTGCCAACGTCTCCAAGATGCTTCAAGAAACCTACCTGCAAAGCTAGAGTACTGTTAAAAGTTCTAGGCACTTGTAGAAAAATGAAACTAAATTAAAATCAACATTTGGTGTGAGCATCCTTTGCGTTTAAAGCAGATTTTGCCCTTGGTGCACTTGTGCATAGTTTTTCCGGTAGCTTTGCAGGTAGGTTTCTTGAAGTATCTTGGAGAGGTTGCCACAGTTCTTCTGGATTTAGTCTGTCTCAGTTTGTTCTGTTTCTTCATGTCATTCCAGACAGACTGGATGAGGATCAGATCAGATCTCTG
>JAFVLL020043209.1:38336-59395 GCA_021397915.2 Tor tambroides
CTTGAAGTGTCCGTTTTCAACTCCTCCCCTGACTGCAAGCGGCTACTCTCGTTGATCGCCGTCTGTAGCCGTGCTTCAAGTCGAACGCACCTAGCATCATGTACTCATGTTTATTTTTGTAATGTGTTTATGTGAAGTCATAATCCTGTTATAATGTAGTACTGTTTGCTATTTGGAATGATTTATGTTTAATATTTTTCATAGTGTGATTTTTGGTGTGCTGTATTAAAACCAGTTAGTTAATTAGAATAATATATGGAACCCACAAAACCATTAAAAAATGTATGTCTCTGTTCACTGTTTCAATGGTCTCTGTTTCAATTGATAAATAATAACAAGTGAGATTTTAATTATATATTGAACACTGAAGTAGGAAATGCCATCTTATTTTAATGTTTGAATTTAACTGTTCCTTTTCTTTGTTAATTTTAGATTGCTCTGGACTAAGGTGTATTATACCCACATGTCATGGATGGATAGACTTTGAGCTCTAAAGGGCATGGGTCTCAACGAATATTCGCATCTTGCAAGACAGAGAAGAGAGCCTAGGATCTTCCGGATATTTCTTCTGGTGAGATTTTTTTTTTTGCTGAACACAAAAGATATTTTACTTTCATAGTATGAATAAAAACACATTCTTCAAAATCCTCTTTTGTGTTCAACAGAAGACAGAATCTCATACAGGTTTAGAACAACTTGAGGGTGAGTAAATGACGACAAAAGTTTAATTTTTGGGTGAATTATCCTTTTGAGCATAATCACACAAACAGGAGTACTGTGAATGTGTCTACGTAGCTGAGTTAAGGCTGTTTGTGCCTGCTCAGAAATTCTCTGTATAGATGCAATGCAGCATAAAAGGTAGACAATGATTCCAGCTCCGACCCGTTTTCAGAATCTGAGCATGCACTTGTAATTACTCTGTAAATGCATTTATTCCCTTCTGAGCAGCAAACAGTAAACAGTAAAGACACACAAATGCTACTTTCAGAAGTGCTTCTGTGCCATGTTTATCATTTTACATTAGACTCTAGATCAATCTAGATCAGGTATGAGACCACAGATAACCACAGCCTGCTGATATAGACTCTTAACATCATGATTTCAAGTGTGATATAGCTTTTACATAACGTAATTTTCATTCTAGATGTCATTGATCCACTCACATTACCAGCTACTAGCATAAAAATGTAACATGCAGTAAGAGTTCAAACATCCCCACACCTGTCTAGAATGATATAAACACCATTCTTGTAACACTTGGCTAATCAAACTGATATATAACAGACATGAATCCATTATTACAACAGTGAGAAGTCAAATGAAAGACTACCACTATGGATTAGAAAAGTGTGAATTTTTTCCTTTTTTTCTCCATTCTTGTTTGGTGATTAATCCATTGTTCTTTCTATTTAAGGTGGTCTTGGAGATTGCATTAAAGTTGCATTAAAACCCTCACATCCTCCTTCATTGCCATACAAAGTGGATAAGTGCATCATTTATGACAATACATTTTTGGGTATTATTTATTCCTATGTATGTATGCATATTTACCATTTTAAATTTCTTTTCAAAGGTTGGAACAAATTTCATGCGGTATTTGGAGGAGGAGGAGGAGGAGGAGCAACTAAGGCAATTCCCTCATGTCCAGCAGTTTTGGGATAAAATCAACCCTTCATTATTGTAGGAGAAATGGCACTGAAGCAAGACTGTCTTTTTAGAAGCAGTTGATACATGTTTTAAATTATTTTACAATTTGAACATTGAGTACCCCAAGCCTGTTGCAGCTGCAATTGCATTGTCTGTACTCACTTTGTTCTGATTTGTTTATTTGTGATTTTATATTTGTCTTGTAAACTGAAACAATTGCAAGTAATCTAATGTGATAAGCAAGTAATTAATAACACAATTTCAGCCAGTAATTTAATTTAATAGAAGTATTTGCAACTTTAAATGTAATGGAAATAAAGCATTTTCAAAAATATTTGTATGCTGTACATTATTATTTATTTACATAATAATAATAATAATAATTAATACCAGGATGGTTAAAGCAACATTTTGCCCAAATAACCCAACAAATTGGTTATTTTATAACCCAATGCACTGGGTAAAACTTACTATAAAAATAACCCAACATTAGGTAGGTGCTAGTAACCCACCATTGGGTTATCTGTTAGGTCATTTTTAACCCAACTATTTTAAGTGAGTAGAGCTGTATTGTAGCAATATGTGTACCAACTGTACTCTGGTAACTTCATCATCAGTATTGTATCTGTAACCACTGGCATCTATTTAAAGATATTGGTGTGTGTGTGTGTGTATATATATATATATATATATACACACACACACACACGCGCGTGTGTGTTGACATATAGCCTATGTTACAAACATATGTTAACTTTCACTATAGGCGTAAATCCCGGGGGGGACACCCCCCCCTAAAAATATCATTACAAGTGACTCTGTGTATTGCAAATAATATAATGGACATATACTTAAAATAATTGTGTAAGTAGTAAAACAAAATAAACGCAAAAAATCGTTTTAAAGGTGCAGTGTGTAGATTTTAGCGGCATCTAGCGGTTAAGGTTTATACTCCTCTGAAAACGTAGTTATGTATATTATATTGCATTTCTGTCTATAGATCATCCTAAATATTACACAGTGCACCTGCAAGTTCAGAAATGTTTTGATGCCTCACAGTGGTTTGGTCCACTGCCTCTTTTCCACCTTTACCGATACACACACTAGCCTGGTGGGAGAGAGTAAAGTTCTTCAGTAGGTATTTGTAAGTAACTTAGGCTGTCAAGGCTATTTTATTCTATATATATATATATATATATATATATATATATCATGTGAAATGATTCTTTCTATTTAATATAGATGATGCTGGATCATTAATAAGTTAGTCATAACAAAAAAATATGATATCCAATGTATTTTTCTGTGAGCGATTATAAGGTTACCAAGCTTAATCCGTAGCTTGTCACCCATTATAACTAACATGGCGATAAGCCTGAACTGATATTAGGCAAATATTGTAGACCTACCGATGTGTTGGGTTTTGCTCAATATGATGTTAAGTGGCAGATCAGTGAATATCTAAAGAGAAGTCCCCAGTCCTAGACAAAACCTAAATACTATGTAGAGGACACAAAATAATAATTATAATATGATCGCGTGGTGAACAATATGAACCGAACTCCTATTTAAACACGGTCTCCATGCTATACACATGCTGTGTACACATATCTATCCGTGCAAGTACAATTTTGGCTGTATTATTTGTGTCCCCTTCAAAAATTGTTCTTGAGAAATTTTGTTTATTGTCCCCTCCTACTGTTAGATGAAATTTACGCCCCTGTATACAAGTTTGTTTTGCCTGCAAGTATTTTACCAGTTTTTGAAAGGCTTTTGGTGGTTTTTTTGTGTTATTACAAATAACACAGCTAAGAGAAAGATCTTGTTAGTTTCAATGATATAGGCCTACTGTACCAGGTGAAACTCTGTTGGGCTTTATCTTATTTTCAGTGATTAAAAACTCTCCAAGCCTTTGCTGATACTTTAAAAGGACATTTTATTGCAACAAAGAACATGTTATTCTTTTTTAGATGCAAAGGTTAAAAAGTTTCCAATTAGTGCAGTATCAGTCAAATGACAGATCAATCAATCAAATGTTGTCCGACATGATTTCCCATCAGAACTCGTTCACATTCCTCCACACCTCATATAGACTCTCAAGCTTTCATTTTCCAGTCTGCAGAACCTGAGGTTTAATTAAATGGCAGCACTCCAGAGAACAAAGTGAGAGAGAGGGGACAGAGGGAGGAGAGGAGCAGGTGTTTTCTTCACCCATCGTTTTGGCCACCTGTAACGCAGCCAGCATAAAGGACTCCCTCTGACTATGAGTCATAAAACACAGACACACACACACACACACACTATTATTCACACTCCTCTCCAGTCCAGCAAGTTTATCTTTATTTGCTGCAGAATAATAAGCTATAACAATTCCAGGCCCGGAGTGGCCATCGGGAGAACCGGGAGAATTCCCGGTGGGCCGCTCTGCCCCACTCATAAATTGGGCCGGCAGACTCGCCTGCTTTTTTAAATTTATTTATTTATTTATTTATTTTTTACATACACAGATTAACGTATATGTGTTTAAGTTACTGTGTAATTAATAACTAAGCTTATAACACTAGTTTTGAATTTAACACTAAAATGTGACGTTTTCTGTTGTCAGAGCGCGCGCGCGCTTTCTCTCGCTTCCTCTACACAAGAGCGTGTCCCAGGTCGTTGCCATGGAGACAAATCGAAACCATTAATGCTGTGGTGTGAGTTAGCGAGAGTGCGCTAATCGCGGGAAGAATAAAATGGATAGTAAAAAAAAGATGCCTGGAGGAGCTGAAAAAAAAACAGGTTAAAAAAAAAGAAAGGTATTTGGAGGATGACGCGGCCAAATGTGCCAAACTGACATATTTTTTTCAAGAAGACAAACGAGCACACGTGAACTGGCGACTCAAGTACAGTGACTAGCAACATTTACAGTTATGCATTTGGCAAAGGCTTTTATCCAAATGACTTACATTGAAGGAACAAAGTTGCAGAAACCAGTGCACTGCTTTTTCAGTTCTGTTCTGAGTGTAAACCAAAACTTGTGAAGAATGGTAGGCCTTTCTTTTTCTTTCTTTCTTTCTTTCTTTGTCTTTCTTTCTTTCTTTCTTTCGAGATGATTTTCCATTTAGTTATTGATGACTTGTATGTTTTGTAGCAGAAATGTTTAATATAATTTATTTCATTATTTTATTTATTACATTGACATGGATATATTAAAAAAAACAATAGTGCAAAAATTATATTTCTTACTGCACTACTTTATTTTTGTTTGAATGCAAAACTTTTTTTCCCCATAATGTAACAGTTGGACTCTTTGTTGCAGAAAACTCAGTATGTAATTTGTTATTGATATTTATGGCTTATTTACATTATTCATATTTTTTATTGAAACATGTCAAATATAAATATAACAGGATAGTAAGAACAGATTTGTCACTTCATTTATCCAGATTCCACCACGGTGGGAGGGGGTTGGATGGGGATAGGTGGTGGGCTGGTCTTGAGCATTACACTCCCGGGCTGAAAATGGATCCCACTCCGGCCCTGAACAATTCATATTTTGGTCAGAATGAAAACAGTGTCATCCTCATGTCATTTTAAACTCTTTTTTTACATAAAAAAAAAAAACATAAAAAGGCAGGAAGTCCAGGCTGCTCTTTAACATGCAATCCAATTAGATGGCAACAAGTGTCCGTCAAACTGTAAGGATAAGATGGCAGCCAGACGTCCGAAGACATTTAGTAGCTCTCCACTGACAAAAACAGGCAAACATGGCTTGTTCTTAACTCCCCTGCTGATTCATGTCACTTTTAATCACTGAAGCTCAACGCTGACGCACTAATATTTTCATCTGTCCTACACATGTTGACCTCTGAACTTTGCTCTCAGGGGAGTATCTCAACAAACTGGCAGGGGTCAGATCGGTGTTTGACTTTGGAAGTCTAGAGTCCTCCTGCTAATGCAACCAAACTCTCATTCACTTCCAAACAAGAACACATTCCACACGGCAGAACAAATCTAAAGAAGAGAGAGTCAAATCTCACAACAGAAGGATGAAGGAAATGCCATCCAGCTGTCACATACTTCCTTTATAGACAAGAGTCAACTCGCAAAACAAGAGATGAAAGAGGGGGGTTTGCTTCTTTTTGTCCGAAGTGTCTGTGTCAGTGTATTAGTCTCTAGTCTTTTTGACCGAGGCCTTAGTGACCTCTTTGAAAGAGTGCGAATGATGTGGAAACACCCCGTTACACCCTTATAGACTCAGCACAGGTCAGTGACTAAACTACAGTTGTTCTTTTTTACAAGATGGATATGTTCCAGTCACATATTTTTCCTTTCAGATAATCTGTTGAGTGTCAGTGAGATTGTTTGATAAAGTTCAGAGGAAGCCTTGGTGTGTCTAAAACACAGTTCTGATGTGGCATCTTCATATATTTCAAACACAGATGTGACCAGACAGGCCTGATATTAACTGTGATGTGGTTCTTAGCTCTTTTTCACCTGTCCAAGCTGGACTGTTCAGGATGAGCTGAGTCATTGTGTGTGTGCACATGAGAGATGGTGAAAATAAAACTACATTTGCATTTTCTAAAGAAAATGTGACCACGCAAAATTCTATTGTGGGTGGTTTCTGGGTAGTAGGCCCAAATCAAAAGAATATGAAAGGAAGTTTATGCCTTAAGAGTGAAAAATAAAACACGTAACTGTGAGATAAAGTTTATAAGACATAAAATAATCATTGACCCTTCACAAAGACCTGCCCCACTTAGTTACTGTTGCTACGTCCGACAAGCCATGCCACTCTCACGCCACACATCAGGCTCTCGCACAGTGATAAATACATCGCGGAGCAAAGAGGAAACTAACAACACGCCGACAGACAAGACAGAGCATGGTACTTCTGGTATGAAACAAATTGTCAGCTTTTAAATTTTGTCATTTTTTTAAGAAATTCAAACAATAAATAGCGTTTTGTGACTCTTTAGTGTGTCGTGACAGATCGCTGTAGCGCCTCAGTTCAGCAGCACGTGAACCGATCGGTTCTTCCTCTATACTAGTTATAATATGAAATAAACATGAATGAACATCAGAAGTAGTGCTGTTAAACAATTAATCGCGATTAATCGCATCCAAAATAAAAGTTTTTGTTTACATAATATATTTGTGTACTGTGTATATTTATTATGTATATATAAATACACACTCATTCAGTATATATTTTGAAAATATTTACATGTATATTTTTATATTTACGTCATTTATATTATATATAAATGTATTTAATATACAAATATAACATTTTTCTTAAATATATACATGCATGTGTTTGTATTTATATATACATAATAAATATACACAGTACACAAATATATATTATGTAAACAAAAACTTTTATTTTGGATGCGATTAATCGCGATTAATCGTTTAACAGCACTAATCAGAAGGTATTTTGTTTCAACCGCAAAAAGATGTCAATAAACAATTATTTTCAAGTTCAAGTCCACCAACATAAATCTGCTTTTCTGTTTTATTTGTTTGTCGGACAAAATGGCAGATTCGGTGTTATGATTGGTCAGATTACCTCCCCCACTCTATTATAAAATATAATTATGAGATATACACTGTAGATATAAAGTTTCAATTCTAAAAAATAAAGATGCAATTACAAGATTTGAAGTCACATTTACGAGAAAGTCACAACTGTGAAAAATAGTCGAAAATACTAATATGAAATATAAAGTTGCAATTATGAGATATAAAGACAAATATGAGAAATAAAATTAGAATGATGATAAAAGTTGACAAACGTTGACAACGTCGTAATTGAGAGATAGTTATGATATTCAATTACAATTATAAGATATGAAGACAATTATTATAGTCACAACTCTGAAAAACAGCCACAATTGAGATATAAACATATAAAGTTGCAGATATGAAGACAATTGATATATGAAGATATGAAGACAAATTTGAGAAATAAAATTACAATTATGAGACAGTCACAACACTGACAAAGTCACTACTTTGCGATATAATGTTGCAATAACGATTTTATTTCTCATAATAATAATGTGATATAATAACGTGGTTTGATTTCTCGTAATTGTCTTCATTATTATGAGAAATAGTCTCAGCTGTGAGAAATAGTCATTCAAATATAGTCACTATGAGATATAAAGTTGCAAACATGAGAATTGTGAGATATAGAGTCTTAAATATGAGAAATAGTAGCAAATTTGAGATACAGTCATCTTATATTAATATATTATTTTATTACATCATTAATTATGGTATTTTTGTATTCTTATTTTCATTATAGAATTATATTCATAACTTTACTTTAACTATGAGATAGTGAGGAGCATGTTGATGTGAAAGAGACAAAAGCACACTCAACGTTTGTCTTCCCCCTTCACAAACACACCTCTTAATGTGTCAGACCCCTCAATCCACACGTTAATAATTACAGCAGGATTTCAACACCTCCGCATTAATACAGACAAAGAGACTGCGCTAAACATCCACGAACAATAAACAGAAAATCCTCTTGAAACCAAACTCATATTAAAGGAAATAGCAAAAGACAGGACCTCAGATTATTTAGCCCCTAGCAAAGACACGAGTGAGGAGTGCAGCATTAAAGTTTCAACAACAAACTTGGTTCCGGTTGAAACAAATGGAGTTTAAATCCTAATCCCTGAGTCAAACAGGCATGATGGGTACTAGATGAATCTCTCCAGCAGCCTAAGCCTTTCCACAAATATGTATTTTTAGCAAAGAGTGAATAGCCGGCACCAATGACGTTCATAATCCAAACAAATTTCATCACAGGTATATATAGCCTACAGGCATATAGTTCATATCTCATTTTATTATACTGGCATCAAGCCCAGAGAGGTTATTGTGTTAGCATGTGAGCGTCACGTCTGACTGGATGGCAAGTTCATACAGGCATGTAGCATCTTTCGCACTTCCTTCAACAGCCGATTTAACAAAACACTGCTTCCTCTTGCTCTTCCCACAGTTTTGTTAAGATCACATGCTTTGAAGTTCAGTCTGCATGAAAGGAGAAAATCAGAGCGCTAACTGCGGATAAGGAACAAAAGGTCTCGCTAAGTGAGCAGTGAAACATTTCAGCCAGACAGACAACACTCTATAGCCCTTATAATGATGAGAGAGTATATATCACTCAAAAAAATGATTTTTTGATGCCTTTCACTTTATTTAAACAATTTATTTTGATTCAACAACATTGTATCAGGTTTCTGTTTCAAATGTGATTGCTTCATGTTAAGTTGACTTGAAACAATTACTCTTTGACTTAACTTGATGTTTTCATATTGAAATAGCATGTTTCAATCAAGTAACCCAACCAGGACTCAATCAAACAGGATTTTCACTTCCCATTATGCTTTGCAAAGGGGCTGAACTGGGAGAGTAAATGTTGAAATAAAGTGTAATTTTAAGCATTTTTTAGCAAGATGAGAAAATTGAGAGACTTCTTAATGATTACTGTTCTATTATGTTGGTATTTAAAAGTTTCTGTTATGTTAGTGGTTTAGGGTTGCCATTGTGGTGAAGTCTTGAGCTTGTGCTTGGGTTGAGGACCTGCTAATAAAAATCCAAATCACTTTAATGAAAAAGCAATCACTATGGTAGTGCTCTGGATGAAACCAGTATCGATTCTGGATTGCCAACACCGGACATCATGTGTAAAGAAAAGTTATATTTAGTTTGTTACACCACATGACTAAACAGGAAGCATTAATTGTAGGATTATTTGAATGTCAATTTAAATGAAAATCATTTATTTAAGTTAAACTAAAACCATTCATTCAAATTAAAGGAACACCATTGATTCTAGTTAGTTGTACATGGATGGTTCTATTTAGTTTTACATGCTTCATTCACGTGGAACCACTGTCCATGATTGAATCATGTTCAGCCAAAGAGCTATTTTTTGAGTGTATATATCTCACAAAGAACATGCACACGCAATGGACATGTGATAAACAAGAGGTGGATTTCCACTAGCATGCGTACACCTAACAAAGTGATTAGCATTAGCAAGTGATTGGTGTTTTCAGACACAAGATGATAATGTTGAAGAGCTATAATAGTTGTAGCTGGTGTCTGAGAGGAAGGCAGGCGAGTCTTTTGTCAGGGGTATAACGCATGAATTGGGCAGAATAAAAAAGACTAACTCTTTTCACCCTGTTTAGTGGTCAGCCTTCACCCTGCTCTCTCACTGAATCACTGGAGCCACTGATGATCCGTAACCACAGATTCTTATTAACATGGTGAAAGAAAAAAGAAGAAAAGATGGCCTGTTCAAACCAAGGATAATGGTGACACTTTACAACATGCTTCCATTGGTTAACATACAGTGGTGGCCGAAATTATTAGAACACTAGTATTTTCAGCAGCTAAAAAATGGTTTTAAGTCAGTTATTTCTGTCTTTTGCTGTAGAGTGTCAGTAGAAAATATCAGTTTACATTTACAAACATTCATTTTGCCATTAATTGTAATAATCCAGTGAGATTTTTGTCTGACAACAGCCAGTGCTCCACACAGAGATCTGATCTGATCATCATCCAGTCTGTCTGGAATGACATGAAGAAACAGAACAAACTGAGACAGACTAAATCCAGAAGAACCATGGTAACGTCTCCAAGATGCTTCAAGAGACCTACCTGCAAAGCAACCTGAAAAACTATGCGCAAGTGCACCAAAAGCTGCTTTAAACGCAAAGTATGGTCACACCAAATGTTGATTTAATTTAGTTAATAGATTTTCTTTATCAGTTAACTTCTATTTATGACATTATTTTTGACAGCATCCTCATTTTACAGCATTTTTACACAAGTGCCTAAAACTACTGTAGCTCTGCAGATAGGTTTCTTGAAGCATCTTGGAGACGTTGCAACAGTTCTTCTGGATTTAGTCTGTCTCAGTTTGTTCTGTTTCTTCATGTCATTCCAGACAGACTGGATGATGATGGTGAGATCAGATCTCTGTGTGGAGCACTGATTGTTGTCAGACTCCTTGTGCAAACAAAAATCTCACTGGATTATTACAATTAATGGCAAAATGAATGTTTGGAAATGTAAACTGATATTTCCCACTGACACGCTACAGCAAAAGATAGAAATAACTTACTTAAAACCATTTTTTTAGCTGCTGAAAATACTAGTGTTCTAATGATTTTGGCCACCACTGAACTAAAATATTTTCAAATCATTTATTAATCATAGTTGATGTTAAAGTCACCATTTACTTATATATTATCAAAGTTGTATCTGTTAATATTATTAATGCATTAACCAACATTAACTGAAACTTACTGTAAATTGTTAACTAGATATTAACAAGATATTATCAAAGGACAATAATGTTCTGTATTATGCCCTGCAGTTTTGTCATCTGCCACTTTAAATGCTAAAGCTCTTTAAACTTGGGTTGATTCTGATTTGTCAGTGTTTTTAGCACTCTGATTTTCTCTTTCTTTTTTTTTACATTTTTTGATGGTCTAATTGTTTTTTTTTTACATTCATTAGTTGGAAAAAAATAATCATTCTGAAAGTGATTCCAGCGATATCCTCTCTGTACTGCACCATTCTTACATAATTAGAATGATTATTTTTCCACTTCAGAGTAAAAAAACGATAATCGTGAGAAAGTTTAAAAAAATGTGGCAATTTTATAAAGATGCAAATTCTGGAACATTTTTAAACATACTATTACTTGGGATGCACTAATTGCGATCCTGCACACTATACAGAAATAAAAAGTAGCATACAAATCGACAGATCAGTTAAGTATAGAATGATTGTCGTGTCTCCACTACATGATATCAGGATGTTGTGTATCTCCATTAAATGAATGAATCCAGTCATTATATCATTGCAAGATTAAGATCTTTCTGTCTTTTTGAGGAAAGGCCACAGGCGTTTTGTGACCTTTGTAATTGAAGGGAGATAAATAAGCTCTCGAAGAAAAAGCTGTATCCACTGGCTCTGACAAATTACTGAGAGACAAGCAAGAAAGATGGGAGACAGAAAACTCAAAGTGTCTGAAAATAACAGCATGTCATTCTGATAAACAACAGACTGTCAGCAGCTGTGTAACAGAAGAAGAGTGAAGTCAAGAGATTGAACAGGACAACAACTGCAGCAGGTGAAATCACATACAAGAGTTGCCTCAAATGTAAGGGTGTTAAATACACTGCAAAAATACAAGTACTCAGTCAAAACTGTGTTCAAGTTAAAGACACAGTATATAGCCAAAAACATACTTGAGTGAAAGTGAAATTTTCCACATTGTACCTACGCTGCTATTTACTAAATCCACTGAAAATATTTTATTGTCTGATTTATATGAAGCTGAAATAAAATAAAATATAAATATTAAATAAAAAAATGAAAATGATAAATGCAATTTAGAAATATAAATTTAGAATAAAAAGAGTTAAGCTAAAGAACTAAAATTACTAAAGCTGGAATACATAAATAAAATTAAATACTAACGCTAACCACTAAAAATTAAAAACAGAAAATACACATACACAGCTAATAAATATAAATACAATATTAGTATATATACTAAAATAACACTGAATTGTACTTTGAATTAAAAACAATCTTAGAAGGAATTTTAGAAACAGCCCTAAATTTATCAAAACTACAGACAGATTTTCTAATTACAGTAACTTGTAAAGCAGTGTTTAATCAAAGTAAATAAATACCTGTTATCTGAAAACTTCAGTACCTCAGCAACTAATTTTACAGTTGTTTGCCATCTGAGCATGTTTTTAGCTTTATTTTAGATCATATGGCCAGTTACACATTAAAACAGATTTCAGAGTTTTAAATGAAAATGTGTTAGAATGATTAAAATTTTCATTTTTTTCTAATATATATTTCCCAAAATATATAGAAATTAGACTTACAATCTCAGATTTTCATGTGATATCAGACTTTTGGATCTCATTGTGTATGTTATCAAGGGGAAAGTGAAAGTGTCATGGTACAAAAAAAATGCATTAAATATTAAAAGTGAAACGTTTTTCTATGACAATTACCCTCTATGACATGTAAGAACAGGACGTAACACAAGTAACCAGATTTTCTTCCAAATTATATTGTAGAACAGCAACTAAACTTCAGCACTCCAAAACAAACGTGTTTTCAGACAGAGGCACATCTCTTTCAGAGGTGTGTGAAATTCACGCTTAGTCCCACACACAGTTATTACAGTTCCACACTGAAGAGAGAAAGAGCTGTAATCTCCCCACACTCTTTAATAATGGACTAACACTCCTCAAACCCCACAGTGCTTCCTATGCTTCACCTAAACCTCCTCAACTAATAACTGCTTTAAAGCAGCTCTATTACTCACACCAGCAAACCTAGCACAGAGACTCATAAAAGCACAAGCATGTTCACTTGTTTCAGTATTTTCAGTACTGTTTTAACTTTTGATTGGCATTGATTTCTACTGCCACTTAGTGGTGATTTGTTTCCTGACAGTGAAAGAACAATGAATCAGCAATTCCATCAATATGAAAACAAGCACAAATTATATATAACACACTGAATAGATAATTTATAATACAGTGCAACATATCCAGTGCACAGACTCAAGTATTAATTTAAAATGATTTCTTTATTATTGTTCAAAAATGTGGAAAACTGTAGGCCATTCCTCACCAACAGAAATGAAGACACCAACAGAAAGACATGTAAATACTGTTTTATTGTAAGAAATGGACTTCAGTTAAAAATGTGGAACTCTTAACAGCCTGCAAGTACAAAATCAGGGAGAGAGAGACAGTTTGGTCGTGGTGCGGGGCCCACAATGTACTGAGTACCTTCGCTACAGATTGTTCTTAAAGGCCACAGAGCATTGAAAGAAAGGAAGGAAGGGGGAATCACTGCCTTTAACAGACATTACCTGCTTCCAAACTACTTCCTTCCACATTTTTACTTGCATCCACCTTGCGCCAATATTTAGCAGTCGGCTTATGTGAAATTACAATGGGATATTTGTCAATGCAAGCCCAGAAATGTGAGTGTCACTTGTTTTCCTATCGTCTCCTATTAAGAACAGATCCAGCGCTGTTATGTTCACCCAACTGCAGCAATATTTTTAAGCCAATGAACCAAAACATCCAGCAAAAAGGCTTGTCTAACACAAACAGGCAAGTTCTTAAGGGTCAAGGTATTCGATAGCACCAATAACAACTCTGATTGCCGGTTTTGCATGTGCTATTGATGTAAAACGCAACATTGAGAACTACACACAGAAAAACTCCTATCGATTGAGAATGACCGGTGCACATGAAACAATGAAGCTACACATCGGAGAAAGTCAGAGTTGGCACAGTGATCTAAAGTCAGAATCATGTTGAATTTCCCAAAACTGACAAATGAAGTGAGCGAGCATTGCCTGACAAGATCAAATTCAGAACTTTCAGAAAATGAGCGAGAAATAAAGCTTTCATCTAAAAAGCTTATCGAGTCGATATTTTTAGTGTTTTCACATTTGTATCATCAGCTTGACATGGTTATTTGGGGAACGGTCTTGAAAGCGTGCAATACTTTAAAATAACTCCAAAGATTTCACGCTCTCATCTTGTGTATTTAAAAGATTTAGGTCTGAAATAACCAATATTCCGCTGCTACGTCTACAAATAATAATTAAAAGAAAACTTAAATTTGAAACTTTATTAACTTGAATTACAAACATTTGCCAAGAGAGACAGTGCGAAGGAAAGGACAGAAAAACGCATTAAATATAAGGCAGTAAAACAGGTAGAAAACGGGCAGTGTTTGTCTTGTCAACTCAAATTTTGGCTGAGTCCACCAACGTAGTGGCTACTAACTTCATACGGATAATTCTTTAAAATGAAAGTAATAAAACTATAATAAAAACATTTAAACTCGTGCAACCGAGGCGCCACAGTACATCGACGTCCCGTAGGCCAAAGCGCAGTGTTAGAACACGCGTCGACTCGAAAACGACGCTTCGCTACATCCATAAAACAAAGAAAAAACAAACGTCAGACTGGGTCCACTCCCTCCAGACAGTCTGTATAAGGCACAGTCACTGAGGATAGACTGGAGCGGTGGTGACTGCTACCTGCCTTATGCTAAAGCAAGCACCGAAACCATGAGGGGAAACTAGGAAGTGAGAGGAACTATCGCACGTTTTGTCATTCCATCCCGTCAGTAAGGTACGGTTCTGAATAAGACGTGATCACGGATATGTACCACAGCAGTGAGGGGGGAGACGCCACCTATAAATCACTACAGAGGATGTGTACGTTTAAGATAAATACAATTGCAGGTGTCTGAAGTTGCTGAAAGAGGAAAGCGGTATTAGATTGTATATTACAGACAGGAAACACACTCTTCCTCGGAGAGAAACAGGAGTATCGTGGCAGCCAGAGGTCTGAGGGCATTAAAACAGTTCTTTCGACATGAAGTGTGTCGTCTATGCATGCTTTAGCAGACGCAATGGGATTCAGTATGGAGTTTGTTCGGAAAAGTCCAAATGCATAATATGATGTGTGGATGGCGGGGTAGTGACTGTGTGGAGAGGACGGGAATGGAAAGGTGAGAGGAGGGTCACGAGCATTAGAACTCCTCCTGGTCCTCTGACTCAGCGTCTGGTATGACAAACCCCTCCTGAGAGAGCAACAGAGAGAGAGAGAGAGAGAGAGAGAGAGAGAGAGAGAGACAAAGAGAGACTGAGTCATCTGATAAGATAAATCTTGCCATTTAAAGAACGTTCCACTGTTTTCCACTGCAGATGTTGTTAACCAGGAAATTTTTCCCCATTCCCCAGAGCAGCAGTGTCTGAACCACTAGTCTGTGTTTACAACTTCAGTAAATGAATGAACAAGACCGTCTAATGTGGATCTGCAACATGTCTATTCACACTTTCTCCAGACTGTTACGTGGGAATTCTAAGATATCCATTAAAAAGCAATTTTTATTTATTCATTAAAGGTCTATATCTGAGCTTTTTTTTTTTTTTAAATTAATGTAAAGCTGTAAAATACTAAAAAAAAAAAAAAAAAAAAAAGTCTGAATGTGACTCATTAACCCTTGACAATGGAGGATATCAGTTGTGAAACAAATGAATCTTAACTGAATACTAATAGCTCATTTCACCAACAGAATCAGTTTCAAGTGACAGTTCACCTAAAAATGAAAACTCTGTCATCATTTCCTCATCCTCATATTGTCCCAAACCTATATGACTTTTGTTTGTCTTTGAAACATAAATGGAAATATTTCTAATGAATCCTGAAAGATTTCTGTCCCTTTTCTGGATTTTAAAGATTTCTGGATGTTAAAGTCCATTTCACCAAAACTTTGCCGCCTCAGAAAGTTCACAAAGAGACTGGTAGAAGTAAGCCATAAAGCCAATCCAATATAGCAAACAGAAGCTCAAACATGCTTGCTTGACCAACAACCAATGAAGTTGTAGTACGGTTATGCTTCCCTTTACCATATTTGATGAGCTTGGTGTATTTGCGTTGATCAAAGTTTGTGTGTGAATAAAAGCCCAAATTAAATCTGTTCATCATCTAAAATGAGCATCCCTCTTCAGAAGACTTGGATTAATCAGACTTTTACAATGTATTATTATTTGAAGTGTCTAAGCTTTGACTTTCAATGAAGGGGCAGAAATTGCTCAGGTTTGATGAAAATATCAATTTACATTCAAGATAAATGAAAGTCTTATGGGTTGGGGGAAAGGGAATGGCACAAGGGTGAAAGAATTTTCATTTTTGGGTGAACTATCGGCCAGAGAACATAACATATATTAATATATGACTGAAAAGGTCATGAAGAAGTCATGGAATTCACTGGTCAATAAGTATGGGAACACTGTTAATTACTAATATGGTCTGTTGACAAATGTTTCTCTTTGGTGAGACTGTAGTTGTATTTGACTCACGTCTGTGGCATAGAGAATATCCACAATCCTCTGCAGGGTGGGGTCTCCCTCCCCCTCCTTTTCTTGACAGATCAGCTCAATGTTCCTCAGTTTGCCAAAGTAAAAGTCCCGCTCCTTCTCCATGTCCTGGATTGTAGACTTCAAGATGTTTAACTGAAAGTCACCAAACAAACATTTTTAGTCATCAAGCCCAAAGTACACTTAGGCCGCATTTACACTGCATGGTTCAAGTGACAATTCTGATTTTTTCCTCCCATGTGGCACAGATCGGATATGGCCCACGGCTGTGTAAGCAGAAAAAAAAAAAAAAAAAAAAAAAATTAATATCACATGGATTCCGATATTCGCCGATCGGTTTCAGGCCTCATTCATATGTGGAAATAAATCAGATATGAATCGGATTCGTGCATTTGCGCCTGTCGTGTAAGCGGACAGATCGGATATTCCCCTGTAAATGCGACTCCTACGTCATTGAAAAGTGAGATTTTTAAAACATTTCGTGGTAGAGACATACCTGTAACAAATGAAACATCTCTAGTTGAGTAGCAGAGTAATATTTTAGTTCGTTTGTGTTAAATAAAAGGCGCTGAAATGTGTTGCTTTTGAAATCACGTTGAGTGTCAGTGACGACGGCTCATGCACATTCGAGCGCTTCAGTCCCATTCGTTCCATTGAAACCACAAAATAAAATGCACACAAAACACTGCCTTTGATATACAATCACTGATGAACGCATTTGGTTTTAATGAGTAAAAAAACACAGAAGATGTGACATGCTTATCTACCACCTGAGTATTATTCCACTCGCAAGCTTTCAGCCAAGCTGCGTGTCCTGAAGAATTTGTATAATTATTTTGATGTATACATCTATTGCATTAAAAATGTTTCTATATGAATTCCGTGTCAATAAATTAAGCTCAATGTACTATTCAAATTGATTTGTGATGTCATACAGTCAGGTCCATAAATATTGGGACATCGACACAATTCTAACATTTTTGGCTCTATACACCACCACAATGGATTTCAAATGAAACGAACAAGATGTGCTTTAACTGCAGACTGTCAGCTTTAATTTGAGGGTATTTACATCCAAATCAGGTGGTGTAGGAATTACAACCAGTTTGCATATGTGCCTCCCACTTGTTAAAGGACCAAAAGTAATGGAAAGCAGAATAATAATCATAAATCAAACTTTCACTTTTTTAATACTTGGTTGCAAATCCTTTGCAGTCGAGTACAGCCTGAAGTCTGGAACGCATAGACATCACCAGGCGCTTGGGTTTCATCCCTGATACTCTGCCAGGCCTCTACTGCAACCGTCTTCAGTTCCTGCTTGTTCTTGGGGCATTTTCCTTGGTTTTGTCTTCAAGTGAAATGCATGCTCAATCGGATTCAGGTCAGGTGATTGACTTGGCCATTGCATAACAGTCCCACTTCTTTCCTTCAAAACTCTTTGGTTGCTTTTTGCAGTATGCTTTGGGTCATTGTCCATCTGCACTGTGAAGCGCACGTCCAATGAGTTCTAGAAACAATGGCTGAATATGAGCAGATAATATTGCCGAAACACTTCCAGGAATTCATCCTGCTGCTTTTGTCAGCAGTCACATCATCAATAAATACAAGAGAACCAGTTCCACTGGCAGCCATACATGTCCACGCCACTGACACTGCCACCACCATGCTTCACTGATGAGGTGGTATGCTTGAGATCATGAGCAGTTCCTTTTCTTCTCCATGTCTCTTCTCTTCCCATCACTCCTGGTACAAGTTGATCTTGGTCTCATCTGTCCATGGGATGTTGTTCAAGAACTGAAGGCTTTTTTAGATGTCGTTTGGCAAACTCTAATCTGGCCTTCCTGTTTTTGAGAGCTCACCAATGGTTTACATCTTGTAGTGAACCCTCTGTATTCACTCTAGTGAAGTCTTCTCTTGATTGTTGACTTTGACACACATACACCCTACCTCCTGGAGAGTGTTCTTGATCTGGCCAACTGTTGTATGAAGGGTGTTTTCTTCACCAGGAAGAATTCTTGATTATCACTACAGTTGTTTTTCGTGGTCTTCGGGTCTTTTGGTGTTGCTGCGAATGTGATCAGTTCTTCTTTTTAAAATGTTCCAAAACACTAGTTATTTGGCTGCAGCTAATATTTTCTTAATCCCAGTGGGTTTGTTTAATTTTTTCAGCCTAATGATGGCTTGCTTCACTGTGCAGTGGCTGGCTCTTTCTGGTCTCATCCCAGTAAGGATGTGTATAAGTTCAATGCAAACTAGCACATGAAACCAACTCTGGACCTTTTATCTGCTCATTGTAATTGGGATAATGAGGGAATAACACACCTGGCCATGGAACAGCTGAGAAGCCAATTGTCCCATTACTTTTGGTCCCTTAACAAGTGGGAGGCACATATGCAAACTGTTGTAATTCCTATACCGTTCACCTGATTTGGATGTAAATACCCTCAAATTAAAGCTGACAGTCTGCAGTTAAAGCACATCTTGTTCGTTTCATTTGAAATCCATTGTGGTGGTGTATAGAGCCAAAGATGTTAGGATTGTGTCGATGTCCCAATATTTATGGACCTGACTGTATATGCTATTTTTGACTTGTTTCACCAAGTGCAGTGTAAAATGCACACGTCGGATACGGGTCACTTTTAAAAGAAATGTAAGCACATCATCCAAAAAATCGGATATAGTCACAAAATTGGAATTGGTCATCAAGACCTGCAGTGTAAATGCAGCCTTAGGTTTTTATGCATACGTCAAGGTACTAGATAATATGCTGATGACAAAATTTGCCACTTATACTACACATGTTGACAGGTGCAAGTGACAGAATTAAAAGATACCCAAAACTCTTGTTTACACAAGCATAACATTTTATTGCACTACTGGAGAGAAATAGTGCAGACAATAGACAAAGATGAATCTTTAAAGTGCACGTTGAGTGCCTTTGCTCGTTTCATACTATAAAATGTGAAAGTCTCATAATGTGATAGTGTATAGTATAACAAACCTCTTGAATAAGCTCTGCCCTTTCATCATCACCACCAGCCCCAGGTCTCCGCGCAGAGCTAGGTGCCATCTTGGGTGTTACCTTGGCAACAGCTGCTCTCTGTGGTGCTGTTGGGAATTAGTAAGAGAACAACAAACTAGTTTGAAATACAGGAAATAGAGACAAGTAGTTAATAACATTCTGACAGTACAACAGAACATCACTGGACCTGTTATTGAAATGCACTGAAGTGCAAGTCAGTGTGTTGCTAAAGTATTTTTTTTTACTGCAGTGAAGTGAAAGCAGCAAGCTGGCGATAAAATAGACATGAAATCAAAACAGACCCATTTACTTCTGGTATGGTGATGCTCACTTTTCACGATTCAATCAATTCTCAATGAATAAAGTCAAGTACAACATGTTTTTCTCCTTGAATATCCAGTTCCATTTGGAAACATGTCAGATTATGGAAGCAAGATGGCTTATGAGGACCATTTGATGGTGCTTTTATGCCTACCCATGAACATATTAAAATGACTAACAGTCTAAAAGCATATCAGAATCATCAGACGTTCCCTTCTCTGAAAAGTTTCTGTCCAGCACTTTGCGTGTGGGTGGGTTGGTTGACACTTAAAACTAATGTTGTAACTTTTAAAAATCATTTAAACTTTCAATTTACTAGAATGACTGCAACATGGTCAACTACTCCAGCAACAGCAGCCATGTTACATGTGTATTTCTTAGCTGACACTAGGGGTGTAAATCGGATGGTTCGTCATGATACGATATCGATTCTCATACCCAGCGATACGATATTTGCCGATACCTCAAAAAATTCTATGATACGATTACGATTCGATACAGGAGTATATCGATCCATATATCGATATTATGAGATTACATACATATTTTAAACAAACATCTACATTTTTATTAACTCAAAAATGCAACCAAAATATATAACACGAACATTTATCTGAAATTTTCACATCCTCTACCAGTGACATTCACAACAAAAAAATAGGCCTACACTTTTTTCTTTTTTTTTTTAAATAATAAAGAATTGGAAAAACAATTCTGGCTGCTATGGGCTCAGTGCTAAAAATCTTTTCTATAACAACTACATATTTCTACAGAACTTTCTACAGATAATCATCCTTTTCTGCTGAAGTCCACACTGCCAAATCTTCATACTTCCACAACAAGATAAACAGCGCTCCAGACACACGTAATCTCTTCAAAACATTCAATTCTCTCCTCTGTTCCCCTCCACCACCTCCCACCGCTTCTATAACAGCTGATGAGTTCGCCACATTCTTCACGGACAAAACTAGAACAATCAGTAGTCAATTCTCAGCCCCACACACACACACACAAGACCTCCAACCTTCCACATCCACTGCTAAAACTCCCATCTTCTCCTTCTGTCCCCTCACTGAGGCAGAAGTATCAAAACTTCTC
>JAFVLL020043212.1:0-35789 GCA_021397915.2 Tor tambroides
GATAGTTCACCCAAAAATGAAAATTGTGTCATCATTTACTCACCCTCAAGTAGTTCCAAACCTGTATGAATGTCTTTGTTCTGCTGAACACAAAGAAAGATATTCTGAAGAAAGTGGGAAACAGAGCAGTTCTGGGGCACCACTGACTTCCATAGTACTTTTTTTTCCTAATATGGAAGTCAGTGGTGCCCCAAAACAGCCTGGTTACAAACTTTCTTCAAAATATCTTCCTTTGTGTTCGGCAGAACAAAGAAATTCATACAGGTTTGGAATATCTTGAGGGTGAGTAAATGATGACAGAATTTTCATTTTTGGGTGAACTATCCGGTATGTCCTCAAAATTTGAATTGGAAAAGTTCACAATTCAGCCTACAGCTGAACAATTGGATATCTGTCGCAAGGATGATCTGTTTTCAATTGCTGATTTATATCAAATTACAGTTCCTCGTGGTGCAGTGAAGCGAGAAATCAAGGATGTGATCTATAAGCATTTGGTGGAGCATGGAGTTTTGCCGGAGGTGAGTGAAGGTGAGGGGGTGGAGCACCCTAAATCAGAGGAGATGGTCAGCATAGATCCCGTCCATCTCCCTTCTCTGAGCGATCCTCGGTTAGCAATCATACTAAAAGACTTAGAGTTGGAATTGAGCAGGCAACAATATCAAAGTCAGCTGCTGCATGCTCGCACAGTTAAGCTTGAAACTAAGCGAGCAATCAAGCTCAAAGAGTTGGAGTTATCATTTTTTACCTCTGATCCCCCTCAATGTTCAACTGTCCTGAGCGCGTTCACAACAGCCGGTGCGTGACGCGTCTTCTTCTTCTTCTTCTTGCTTTACGGCGGATCGCAGACTTATAAGTGCATTACTGCTACCTCTCATATGGACCATTGACACTCTATCTACAAACTCAATTAGGAGTGTCAATGGACATTGCTGGGGATCAGAGATAAAAAATGTTATAAAAACTGTTCAGTTTCTTGCACAGACTGATCGTTTCGTGTCTTTAGACGTCAATATATCGTCACGAACCGCAGGGTTTAATTTGGTTTTGTCTGTGTATGTTTTTTTGATTCTCAAATCCGTGGAGCCCATTGACTGCCATTATATGACTGACAGACTGCAACGGTTTGAGTTAAAATTTTTTGTTTGTGTTCTGCTGAAGAAACAAATTTTCATTTTTGGGTGAACTATCCCTTTAAGATTGTGAGTGTGATTGTAATTCTGTGATATTATTTTTGTTTCCATTCTGTGATATTCCTTGTTAACTTGACCCACACCTGATTGACTATGATTTTGGATTCCGAATTGTTGGCTGTTAACTTGTAGTATCTTTTGTAAATATTTTGTAAATAACTTAAGGGATGTAGGGGGTTAAATGCCATTTTATTTTGAAACATATTTTCACATTGTTTTTGATTTAGGGAGTCAGATAAGTTGAAACTGTATTTTTGTTTTCTTTCATTTTGATTTTGGAAGTGTAGAGTATTAAAAAAAAGAGAATTTTTGCTTGTTATTTTGGCCTTGTATGCCCCTGAAGCTAAACCCTTATTTGTAATCTTGTAATTCAACATCTCGCTGTTATTGAGACTCTTCCTTTTTCCTGTTAAGGCTGACCCCTAGCGGTCATAACACAAGATGTCAGTGACGTGATCCTTGGCAATTCATATGTCTGTGGCTGCCGGTTTTTGATTGTTTAGCTTCTTAAGAACTCAATGTGGTAATTTGGTCTTGTCTGTATGTTTATTTGGCTCTCAAAAGCCGGCAGCCAGAGACATGCAGTTTATGACATGCACTTTACTGTTCAATTGAAGAAAAAAAGTTAACTACATCTTGGATGACCTCAGGGTGAGTCAGTTAACAGCAAATTTTCATTTTTGGGGTGAACTATCCCTTTAATCCTGCATGTTTAGTCTGTATGACATATAAGTGCAGATTGTTATTAAATAAAGGCTGTTATGTGTTGTAATGTGTGTGTTTTAGTGATTGATAGACACCAGTTAATCATTTTCTTAAACTCGGTATAAAATATAATAACTAGTTACACAGCAATTTTGTATGATGCCCAAATAATAAATCTTAGTTGAGGTAACATATAAAACACATGGAGTAAATGGTTAAGTTTTAATTGACACAATTTGCTGTAGTTTTCTAAATGTTAGACCAATTAAAACATTTCAGTTGAATGGACTACAAAACTATTTCAGTAAAGGTTGAGCCAACTAAAAAATAACAATTCAGGCAACACTTTGAAGACAGAAATTGTCTGAATGTAGCATTTCTGTGGAACTAGTTACTAAATATGTTAAAATATGTAAAAATATTTCTGTATGTATTAATGTATTAATTGGCCTATGACAATATTAGGGTATAAGGGTAAGATAATAAACATCTTATTTTAATTCTTTTCACAGCCTGTGTTTTTACTGTAGCCTACGTAGGACATTCATGCTTTTTCATTACTCACCAGCAGTCTGTCAACCTTAACAACAGCTCAATTACAGACTCACACACTGTGGACCAAACAAATACTTCTGAAGGCGAGGAATAGACCAAGCATCACACTCCAGAACCAGTAGGCCTATAACGATTGCTTGTGGAAATGATGATGCTTTTCAAGGAGCTCCTATTTCAATAATAGCCTAAATCTTATTTTACATAACTGATTAGGCATGGATAATGATGCAGTAATCATTATGAATGATTGCTGAATGAATAATCAGTGAATTATGGTTAACACAGTATAATTTAGTAAGGACTGCACAAGACGCCCGTATATGCAGAGGTTAATGTATTAACGCTGCACTGATTACACTGCATTCTAGCAAATGATTTAGGAAGGAACAAATAAAGGAGAGAACGACCAGGACACAAACTGGCAGCACATTTGTTGTCAATATCATCTGTGTTTGCAGCTGATGCAGGCAGTGCTAGAGAGAGCAGCTGCAGATCAGACCGCTGGAGGGCGCTGGAGTGCTGCCTTCTGGAGATGCTGGCTGTGTCTCAAATACATACTAGCTCACGGCTTGCTGCATACTTCGAAGTATACACTGCTGCATGCTGCTGTTTTTTATTTTTCATAGCAGAATGTGCCATTATTCTTCTACAAACATTGTAAAAAGTATAGCAGTCTTGTCACATGACTTCATATTACCTGTAATCCAGGCAGTGGCATTTAATTCCCATAGACTAGATTCATACTGGCTATTATTGTAAGCCAAAACATCAAGTCAAACAGCAAAAGGAGCAAGTCTCTTCATGTCTCTTCATAAATCATTAGCATAAATACATATAGATGGCTTTAACTTTAAGCCACCTTAAGGTAGATTATAGTTAAGGCAAGATATCACAGGTGAGGGTAAAATTAACAGAGATCACCATACTTCCACCAGTTGATTAATCACAGTACATTAAGACAATTTTGTATTACACGTTTTCTAAAATATTATGTTTCAATTATGCATTATGTAACTAAATATACACTAATTTGCATTGGCCTGCATGTCCACAGAACATTGGATAAAGACATACAGGTTCACATTTCTACATTTCTTGTTTGTTTTTTTGTTTTGTTTTGTTTTTATTCCCAAGGAATCTGTACATTTTAAAAAACACCAAGAACCCAGCCTGAGACTTACTAACCCAGTTAACACCAGACATTAAAAAAGCCATTAACTGTAAAGAGGTTTCACAGCAATCGATTTTGGTTTGGATGGTCGTCTTATGCAATGGCAAATGTGAACTGCCTTGTACTGTATATATATGGGGTAAGGCAGAGCAGACGGCTGGTTTTCTCAGTCTACTGCCCACAGTCTACACAGCACACCTGAGACGTGTGTGTGAGGGAAGAGAGCCAAGCTTATTCTTTCCAATGCAGCTCTAAGTTTAATAATGCTTGTAATTGGAATGGATGGGTGCAGAAGAGCTCTGCTAGGACTGTGAAGCTAATGTGAGTAAGTGAGAGCACTATTGGCTGCTTTCCACAAGGCTTTTCCATTTGACATTATGGGAAAATAACATTTACAGGTGTTTCAGTGGAATCTCAAACAGAAAGAGAAGTAGTAGATAAATAAAGAGTTTTAACAACAGAGAATTAATAAAGAGTTCCTTGACGTCACATACATATACCTTTAATCTACATGTAATTCCATAACTGATGTCCATATATCATTATGGCATCACTGTGAAACCCTTCTTATGGAACCTCTACATTTACGTCCATGCATTTAGCAGATGCTTTTAACCAAAGGAACAAAGAGGAACAAAGCAATTTGTCAAAGAGCTAATAATATGCAATAGGTCTACACAATGCTTGGATTATTAATCAACTACAATAAGAGGCTTTATATTTAAAAGTGTAAAGCTGCTGTTGTTTTCCGTGTCTTCTGCAATGCCAGAAATCACACTGCATCAGGATGCAGCAGGATGAAACCCAGTTTAAAAAAAAAACAAAACAAAACAAAAAAAAACCAGAAATATACCTTTTTCCTGCGTTAACCCAACCCAGATAAAAGAATGCTAAAATTGGCTCCCCACAGGCCGCCTTTGGTTGTGAAAGAGAACAAGGTCTGATGACTTTTATGACAAATATCTTTAAAGAGGTAAATAATGAGCAAACCTGCCCCCACAGAGGACTGGAAACACTTCACTGCTGTGATCACTGAGTAAAACTACTGCTCAGGGATATTAATGAGAGAAACGAGGAGTGACAGAGGAGACTGAGGAAAGAGAGGCTGGATATAAGATGAGATCTGTAGATCTGAAGTCTCTTTTCCCTGTCCTTAGGCAAATCACTTTCATTTACTGCAAAGGGCTTTTTAGAAAAGCTGACTGAAATCTGCCACAAGAAGCTTTTTGGATAAGGTAATGGTGCGTTTTGTAGTGATTGCATTTCGATTAGAGTTGCATTTAATGCTGCAGCTGTGTCTCAACATTATATCCAATGGCTGTGAAATTCACAGATAATCCCTGTGAAATGAGCTGGAACATGGAAATTCAGCAGTTTATGGAGTCTAATGAGTGGTGTGGCCTCTTTGTCTATTACAATGAATGATGACCTCAACACAGTGCTTTGAGTTTCTTCCTCTTGTTTGATGCACAGAAGACCATTTTTTCCTCAGACAAAACCATTATAAGTCGAACACAGCATTTATTTTTGATCTGAGATATTCAAGGAGTAGTTCACCCAAAAATGAAAATTTGCTGAAAATGTACTCATCTTCAGGCCATCCATGATATAAATGAGTTTATTTCTTCATGAGAACAGATTTGGAGAAATGTAGCATAACATCACTTGCTCACCAATGGATCCTCTGCAGTGAATGGGTGCCATCAGAATGAGAGACTAAACAGCTGATAAAAACATCACAAATAATCCACAAGTAATCCACATCACTCCAGTCCATCAGTTAACATCTTGTGCAGGAGAAAGCTACATGTTTGTAAGAAATAAATTCATCAAGACACTTTTACTTCAAACCATTGCTTCCAGCTAAAACAAGAGTCCTCTGTCCATAATACCTTCTCCAGTGAAAAAGTCATCTCATCTGAATCAGGAGAGAAATATGCACAGACCAAGTAAAATCAGTCCAAAACAGTTCTAAACATGGTGATTTTGATGTGAGAGACACAAGGGAATTAACTTTTTCACTGGAAAAAAGTGTTATGGATTATGGACTCATATTTTGTCCAGAAGTGACAGTTTAAAGTTAAAACATGCCCTTTCACTTCACAAGACATTAACTGATGTACTGGAGTGGTGTGGATTATAGTGATGTTTTATCAGCTGTTTGGACCCATTCACTGCAGAGGGTCCATCAGTGAGCAAGTGATGTAATGCTACATTTCTCCAAATTTGTTCCCACGAAAAAACAAACTCTACATCTTGGATGGTCTCAGGGTGTGTCATTTTTTTTTAGCAAATTGTCATTTTTGGGTGAACTGTTCCTTTCATTTGCTTTTATATAGATAGAAGAGGAGCAAATCATTTCTAAGCAGTGCTTTATTCTCAGTCTATTTGGCAACTCTTGGTGTAGCACACTGTTCAGTGATATACGACAACCATCATTCCTTTCTTTTATGAATAAACACAAAGTAAACCAAGATTTTTCAAGCTGAGTGTTTATTTCTTCTGGTAACAGTGAACAGTAATATTGCACATACTGCAAGCCAGTTAAAATGCACATTTTTTTTAGTTAGTAAACACTCAGGCACTTCAAGCTAGAGATCATTAGCTTTACATCTACTGTACAGACTGAAGTAAGCAAAGCGTACACAAAATATTAGCATAGTTTGTTGATTTAGGAATGTGAAATTGTGTTTGGTCTATATTGAAGAAATTAAACTCAGTTACTAATACTACAAATATAGCTGCTAATAAAATACATTTCCTTTTCTGGAGGATCATCGCTGTGACGTCGCTGTGCTTTTCTCTTAACAAAAGTTAAGAGACTTTATTTTAGATTTTTTTCTTCCCTTTTTAAAGTTCTTTTTTATATTAATTCATGAATACCATTGACTAAATCTCAGCTACAGCATTCATTGCACTATGGTTAGAAAATGCTCTGTTATATTGATATCTTAAGATAGACATTCATTTCTTAAACTAAGTTAGATACACTATACACTATATGGCCAAAGGCACTGATGTTGGATGAGGGTGTCTGGAAAAGTTGTTTTTAGTGGGGTTCACGTCTGGGCTTTGTGCAGGACTGTCAAAGTCTTCCCTATATGGACCCTGTTTTGGGCACCACTGCTTCTCTAGATGGGCATTATGGTGTGGCATTGAAATGTGTCTTTACTGGAATAGCAAAATCCATTAATTAGAATGAGATGTTCACATACTTCTGGCCATATAATGTAGCAGAGTTTTACAAGTATGTAGACTGACAATGAAATTTCATTTTTGTTCTATGTCTTTGGTTAATAAATGAATTAAAATCTCTAATGCACTGGTTTAAACAATATAGATAAATATTGTCTCTCAAAATACAAATTAAAATACCTGGAAGGTACAAATAGAGGAATAATATCTTTACCACTATTCAAACATTTCTTACTGTAAAACTATGTGATATATGTTTGTCACAAACAATCACAATTTACACAAAGAGTCATAAATTCTAAAAACACAGCGTGTCAATACAGTACTTGGTAAAATGGTACACACTTCAGTTAATCTTCATGACATAACAGCTAAGAAGTTATGCATTTGTGCAATCACATGGACGGTCCAGATGGCTCTTAGATGGTGGTATATTACAGTATATTCTTAAACTTTTTTATTGAGAATTCAGATCAGTTCTGGATTTTAAAGGAAATGTTCACAGTTGAAAAGTTATGCTCTATGTCCCTCAGTCTGTACAAAAATATTGTGTTTAAATTAATGCATTTACAGTGGATGTCTATGGGGCAAAACAAAAAAAGTCAGTCTCTTATTTTTTTTATTTTATAAAGTGCTTATCTTATGATATTTGACCTGCAGGTTTCTCTATTGTAATTGTGACCGTGACGAGGTATTGCTACTCCAATACCTTGCCTGTTACATTTCCACTGAGAGAGCAATACTGTAAGCACAATTTTTTTCTAGAAAGGGACAAATTGTTTTTATCACAGACACTGTCATAGAGCTTAACTTGAACCATGAACATTTCTTAAATGTACAGTTGTGCTGTACAGTATAATATTTCCTGTTAAAATAAAGGGTAACACTCTACAACAAGGTTTCATTACTTAACATGAGTTAATGCATTGAATATTGAATAATTGAAAATGGACAGTTTAATTACCTGAAAACAATGCACACCCAAGGTGGTGATGTAAGGACTGTAAGTTTAACTGCTTCAAGAACAGCAACGCTACCATCTCACTACTGAGAAACGTCATGCACCTTTTCAGTTTTCAGCGTAGAAGAAACATGTAAATAGATTGTAATTTTTATCTTACTGTTTAATATATTTATTTGTTTGGTCAGTGTTGTGTGGTTTTGTTCTTTTGCTGTTGTAGGCTGTAAGGACTTTTGAATTAACTGAAATCATTTGGCGAAGTGATATGGACATGAAATACCGTCAAGACCTGCTTGGAACTATTTTAGCTATGCGTTTCAATGAAATAAACTGCACACTCTAAAACATTCTTCAGCCAATCAGGATCAAGTATTTGACATTAATGATCAATGAGCAAAATATTTGTAGTATTTATTAATATAACATATAATATACTGTTATAATATAAGAGTATTTATTAACCTTTGTCAACTATTTATTGCTAATTCAAGTTAGATCTGGTCCATTAAATAATTTTAGATGTACTAGTATATATTAAAAATAACAAAGAAATATTAAAATATGCATTAAGTATTTCTCAATGTCAGTTCATGTTAACAAATGTAGTTCACTAGAAATGGAACCTTATTGTAAAGTGTTACAATAGAAAGAACACAGTAGACAGGAGACAAAAGAACAGGGGGAAGGGAAGAGGAGAGGACATAATGTCATAGGAGGAAATCTGATCCTTCATTATGAAATTATAGCTTTAAGATCTCACCACCTCTGCATTCTGGAATGTCCAGTTTCCAAGTGGAACATTCTAGAAATTCGAGAGGTTCATTATTCTAGAGCACCTCATTGGTCTAATACTCTGGAATGTCCAGCTTATGCAATACTTCAAAATGTCTTCTCCATTTCCTATATTTCTATGGAATTTACTAACGTCTACTGAATTTCCAGCCCTGTGCACTCTATATATCCTGTCCCAGTCTTTCTATCTCATCGATCAGGAAGTCAATGTCAGACCTGGTTACAGCCGGATTTGAAACAACCATTCTGAAGAAGTTGACCTTATCGCCTTGAGGCTGGTAGCCCACCATTGTTGTTCCACACTCCATCATCATTGCCTTGATCTTGGGGGCAACCTAGATATAATTCACAGGACAGAAGCTTAAGGTAACTGGCTAAATAAAATTAGTGGCATAAAATATGTGGCATATACACGTGTATTTGATCAGTTACATAAGAGCAACTTATGTAGACTGAGAAGGAGTGAGTGTGAGTATCTTCTCACCTTATGAAGTCGTTGTCTTTTCTCCTCTCCATCTGGCAGAAGCCGCAGGCTTGGAGGAATGTACCAGAAACACACATTAGTGTGTTGGGGCTAAGAAACAGACAGAAGGGCAGCATTAAAAAGTTATGAAAGAAACCTTGACTCTGAATAGTACTAGTATGTGAAGGACAGTGATAAACTCTGTTGTGACTGTTTTCACTCACCTCCCCTTGAAACACCATCTTATATCCTTCTCGGTTCTTTATCTTGTGGTAGAGATACTCAGACAGCTCCAGACATCTGTCAATGTGCTTCTCAAAGCCTATAGTGCCCTGTTAAAGATGACAGATCCATAACATCACAACTGATATTCTACACAAACATCTTTGAGCTGGATTGACATTGATTCTATGTTACAATACAGTAAACATACATCCACCATTCATCCATGCAACTGTTCATCCACCCATCCATCTCGCTATCCATCCACCCATCCACCCATTCTTCCCTCCATTCATCCATTATCTATCCAACCATTCATCTATCATCCACCCCTCCATCCATCCATCCATCCATCACTAATTTCAACTGTTAATCCATCCATCCACCCCTTCATACATACAACCATTCATCTTCCACCCATTTATCTATCATCCATTCAACTATTTAACCATCCATCATCCATCTAATTGTTCACCCATCCATCTATTCAACCAGTCATCAATTAATCCATCATCCATCCAACTTTCCATCCATCTATTCGTCCATCCATCCATTCTCCCTTCCATTCATGCATCCATCCACTCAATGCATCCATCACTCATCCATTCATCCATCCGTCCGTCCATCCATCAATAATTCCAACTGTTCATCCATCCATCCACCCCATACATACAACCGTTCATCTCACCCATTTACCCATAATCCAGTCAACTATTCAACCATCCATCATCCATCTAATCATTCATCCATCCACCTGTTCAACCAGTCATCAATTAATCCATTATCCATTCAACTTTTCGTCCATCTGTCCATCCATCATTAATTCCAACTGTTTATCCATCCATCCATCCATCCATCCAGAACTTCATTCATAAAACCGCTGATCTTCCACCCATTTATCTTTGATCCATTCAAACATTCAACCATCCATCTAATTGTTCATCCATTTATCCATTTATCCATTTAGGGCAGTCGTTGCCTAATGGATAGAGAGTTGCACTTGTAACCTGAAGGTTGTGGGTTCGAGTCTCAGGTCTGGCAGGGATTGTAGGTGGGGGGAGTGAATAACCAGCACTCTCTCCACCCTCAATACCACGACTGAGGTGAGACCCTTGAGCAAGGCACCGAACCCCCAACTGCTCCCCGGGCGCCACAGCATTGGCTGCCCACTGCTCTGGGTGTATGTTCTCTACTGTGTGCATGCACTTGGATGGGTTAAATGCAGAGCACAAATTCCAAGTATGGGTCACCATACTTGGCCACACACCACTTCCCTTTCCCTTTCGTTTTCTATTTATTCATCCATATAACCATTCATTTATCGCTCGATTGATCCATCTATCCATCCATCCTTCCTTCCTTCCATTCATTCTTCCATCTAAACGTTCATGCATCCGTCTACCCGATGCATTCATCCATCTATCCATGCATCCATCCATCCATCCATCCATCCATCCACTTTGTTTTTCTTCACTGCATTAAAAGCATGATTTCTGCATCCTGCATTTGATTAATTCATGAGTAGCACATTATCAAGCACTGAGGTTGTGATCTCATGGATGTGCACACACACCTTTGACTTCCACATGAGCCAGAATTTGAAGATATCTACATGGCGGCCACACTGTATGGCCTTGTCCCCTGTGTCATAGGTGACATCATACTGCTTATCCGGCTGAAAGAGATATCCTGCACACATGGAGTTACAGCCTTGAAGAAGACCCTGAAAACACACACACACAAACAAACACAGACAGTGAGAGAGCAGGAACACTGAGATGATCATAATAAAATGTCAGCTAGCAGCTATCTCTCTCTTGATTCTTTGTCTCTCTGCCTCTCTTGTCCTCTTGTTCTCACCCAGCTTTCTTTGCATTCTATCACTGAATTTTACTCCATTCCATTGCTATTCAGACTCATTTATTTTGAAACCCCCATTTCTCCTTTTTTCTCTTACCTTCTCTCGCACCAGAATGGCGGAGCACTGTAGTGGAACGCCCATCATCTTGTGTGGGTTCCATGTGACTGAGTTTGCTCTGCAGAAACAATACTGATCAGAACATGCTGTTCACACATGTGTAGTTATAGAGATAAGAACATAGTAGAGCAGGGGTGTCAAACTCAGTTCCTGGAGGGCTGCAGCCCTGCAGAGTTTAGCTCCAACCCTAATTAAACACACCTGATCCAACTAATCAAGTCCTTCAGACTTATTTGAAAACTACATGGTTTGTGTGTTGGAGCAGGGTTGGAACTAAACTCTGCAGGGCTGCGGCCCTCCAGGAACTGAGTTTGACACCCCTGTAGTATAGAGTATGTGCTTAGCATGTGCATAGCAACCATCATAACATTTGAAACTTTTTCGTTTTATGTTGTGTGTCAGCAGTGCGAAGATAAAATTTGTAGTCAGCTGCATGAACTAATTAACTTTAGAAAACACATCGAAAACATAAAATATTTAATTTGACATTATTTCAAAAGTGCAGTCTTTAAAAGAGTCTTAAGTGAGTTAAGAAACAGCCATGTAAGTGTACTCTCTTAAGTACACTTTAAGTGTCTGTTTATTTCATTAATATTATCTGCATGTACAGTTTTTTAAAATATAATTTTAATAGTTGAAGTACACTACAAGTTCAGTACAATTAAGCTCACTTAAAGTGTTAAACATTAATGCACACATAGCTTCTTTTTTTATCAAATTACAACCCATAGGAAAAATGTATTGCTCAGTGGTTGCTTTTCCTAAGCTCAGGAGACTTAGATGAGATTCTCGTATATCTCTCATTTTAGTATCAGCAGCATTTCAGATGTTTCTCCTAAAATTCCTTAGGAGAAATAGAAGTAGACACAAATGAGACATGAGAAATATTTGAGAAAAAAAGTCAAAACAGAGAATATTTCTTTACTGTCTTGCTGCAATCTCTATCAAGACTCTATTAAAGGAATATTTTATTGCTCAGTGGTCGCTCTTTCTAACCTCATGAGACTTAGTTGTGATTCTCATGTATTTCTCATTTTAGTCTCAACAGTACCAGGTAAGTCCTAAAAATTCTTAGGAGAAACAAAAGTAGACACAACTGATACATGAGAAAGTTCTGAAAGAAAGGAATACAAAATGACAATGGGAGAGAAAAGTGAGAAACATGGGAGATCTCTTTATTGTCTTGCTGGAATCTCTTGCAAGACTCCATTATAAAAATAATTTTCTTCTCAGAGGTTGCTTTTTTTATTATTGCAATGGGGTTTTTCATCTTTAATGGTCAGGACAGTGGGAGTAGAGACAGGAAACAATTGGACAGGTGAGAATTGAATAGGAGCAGGAAAGTATCTTTAGCTGGGATTTGAACTCATGCCGTCTGAGGTGCGGTTGTGCCTTCATGTCAATGTGCTGTCCACAAGGCTATGGCTCTGATAGAAGTTAATCTAAGCTCAGGATACTATGGGGTGATTCTCTTATATGTCTCATTTAGATACCAGCTTTGTCTTAAGATGTCTTCAGTTTTATTTTAGGAGAAACGTTAAACATTTACTAATATTGTAAATACTAAAACTATCATTTAAATAGCATTAAACATTTCAGAATATCAAGGGTTACTAGTTTAAGGCCCGGTTTAATAGACAGGGCTTAGCCTAAGCCAGAATTAGGCCATAGATCAATTAGGACATTTAAGTAATTTTTATAAACATACCTTAGAAAAAAACATTACTGGTGTGCATCTTGAGACACAACAAAGGCACTGATATATTTTAAGATCAGTCAGTGCAAGTTTCTTTCAGTTGAAACAGCTCAGATTTACATTTTAGTCTAGGACTAGGCTTGAGCCTTGTCTGTGAAACCGGGGGTAAATGTTTAAATTTATCTTCAATGTCCAGCACTGTGTATACACCACATTTTCCAAACACATTAGAAAGGACTTACAAGTGCAAGCTGTTTAGTATAAGAGCAATACCTTTTTTAACAAATGTATCACTAGTGTACCAGTGCTTGTTTCTTTTTTCTTTTATTTTGCTTTGTTTAGCATTAAAATTGTGTCTTGTACAGCACATTTTTGCATGTATGTAAATATAGGTTATGGTTTCCTCTGTTAAATCATTGTGAAGTAAAACACTGCCTACATAAAATAACTTCAAATATGACAATGCATGCATCGTCTTTGAAATGGTGTGGATAAATGACATTGAAGCTAACCAGAGGGAAGGAAAATAAAATGAAAAAGAGATCTCTTTAACATTTCAAATATTTCTCCTAGACAGAAATGAGGTTGCTTTGAGATGGAATGGAAACTTTTGCTTGAGTCTCCTGTTTCTCAAACTTGTCTCCTGAGACAAAAACTCTAACACTCTCACAATGGTCTCCTTTAAAGCTTTAAAAGAGATCTCAACAAATTTACACAGTGTGCTCAGATTTTTCTCCTAATCTAAAGACTCTGGTGGTCTCATATTTGTCTCCTCCAATGTCTCAAACAAGATCTCAACAACATCACACACTGTGCTCAGATTTTTCTCCTTAGCTAGAGACTCTGGATCTCTCACATTTGTCTCCTCTAAATTTCAGAAGAGATCTCAATAACTTTTCAAAGTGTGAACCAAGTCAAATGCCTCAATATGAGCTCGAACATTTCTACCATATAATATGTATTAATAATCAAATTAGTCAATTTATAATCAAGACTGAGTCATAATCCATTTATGTGCCTTTCAGCAAAGAAAGCTCCAGGGTTACATTTTCTGTAAATCAGTTTTGATTAAGGCATCCGGTACATTACTATTTCCAACAACAAATTATGTGCCTAAGTACATAAAATTTGTCCTATAAAAAGTAACATTATCCTTATTTCTGCATAATTTCTCTCTCAATATAGCCTTTAATTCTGAATTTATAATTTCTCCCCCTTTATTTAGTGCCTTTTTTAAGTACTTGACTTGGTGCACATTTTGTAAAGTTGTTGAGATCTCTAATCTAAACTTTTGAGGAGACAAATGTGAGAGATCCAGAGTCTCTAGCTAAGGAGAAAATCGGCACAGTGTGTGTGATGTTGTTGAGCTCTCTTTTAAAGCTTTAAAGGAGACAACTGTGAGACCACCAGTGTCTTTAGCTAGGAGAAAAATCTGAGCACAGTGTGTGATGTTGTTGAGATCTTGTTTAAACATTCGAGGAGACAAATATGAGACCACCAGAGTATTTAGTTTAGGAGAAAAATCTGAGCACAGTCTGTGATGTTGTTGAGATCTTGTTTAAAACATTGGAGGAGACAAATATGAGACCACCAGAGTCCTTAGCTAAGGAGAAATATCTGAGCACAGTGTCTGATGTTGTTGAGATCTTTTCTAAAGCTTTAAAAGAGACAAATGTGAGAGATCCAGTGTCTGTAGCTAAGAAGAAAAATCAGAGCACAGTGTGTGATGTTGTTGAGATCTATTCTAAAACTTTAAAGGAGACAAATATTAGACCACCGGAGTCTTTAGACTAGGAGAAATATCTGAGCACAGTGTGTGATGTTGTTGAGATCTCTTTTAAAGCTTTAAAGGAGACCACTGTAAGAGTGTTAGAGTTTTTGTCTCAGGAGACAAGTTTGAGAAGCAGGAGACCCAAGCAAAAATCTCCATTCGATCTTCAAGTAACCTCATTTCTGTCTAGGAGAAATATTTGAGATGTTAAAGAGACTCAATTTTGAATTTTCTCCTATAGGAAGATCTCTTTAGAGGAGATAGAGTACCACTCTATCCAAGGAGAATAAATTGAGCACAAGTGAGATGTAGCCTCCCATGAAGCTTTGGGTGAGGAGATAAATGAGAATGTGAGTGTCCGGTTGGGTGAGAATACTCTGAAGCGAGAGCCACAGTGAGCGGATGTAGCCGATCATGAAGCTTTAGAGAGGCAGCCGGGAGAATGTGAGTAAATCTCTATCTAAGGAGAATACCTGAGCACAAAGATGTAGCCGAACTTTATGAAGTTTAGAGGAGAAGGTAATGTGAGTGTCTCTAGGTCTAGTGAGTATCGGTCTACATTCAGTGAGTGATGTAGCCGAGATCTATGAAGTAGAGAGATAAATGAGAATGCGAGTGCCTCGAGAATATCCGAAAGCACAGTGAGTGATGAAACAGATTTTATGAAGTGCTTTGCAGAGAATGTATATATGCGGAGTGTTCAGCCCAAGGAGTATTATCAAAGAAGTGATGGCTGAGATCTTCTTATGAAGCTTTTTGAGAGACAAACATGAAAGAATGTCATTTTTTTGTCTCAGAGAAAAGAGAAAGCTAAGGAGACTTGTTTTTCTATGTCTCAGTTTGATGTTCACTTGATCTCATTTCTGTCTAGGAGAAAGATGTGAGTTGAGAAGGAGATCTCATGTTTGATTTTCCTTTCCTCTGGGAACTACTATGTGAATGTTATGTCACCCAAATACTACTCATGAAGCAAGCTGATAAGTTTTATAATATGTCTCTCCTCTTTTCAGACCAACCCTTTGCACCTGGAGCATCATTTATTTACCATACCTCTCTACGCCATTCAGCTTGTGTCTGTGTTTTCTAGACATCAGCAAACCTCCACCCCATGCTCCCTTAAAACACACATTCACACCATCAGTTTAAATGCACCTTATTCACAGTGTTTCACCATAATCAGTCTATTAAAATGAATAATGAAATAAACACAAACTTACATCCACATGAAGCCAAATGTTGTATTTCTCACAGATGTCAGCGATCTCATTGATTGGATCAAAGGCTCCATACACTGTAGATCCAGCTGTAGCGTTCACAAACATTGGCACAAACCCCTGGACAGCAGAGACAAACACAACCATTTCACGTCTCTCAAAACTAAATCTTTCAAACTAAACTCATGAAATGCTTCTGAAACAAATATGGGTTTAAAGGAACCCCATTTATTTAAATGAAACCCATGTCCTGCTCTATGTCTTAATGGGCTAGTACTGAGATACTATGTTCTGATGTCTTTTAGATACGTCACTCACATTTGATCAATTGCACTATGTTTTTTAAATAGTGATATTAAAGAAATTTTGCTGTTTCAATAGAGCTTTAGCTTTAGAAGTTCAGTGTGTTTACAATCAAAGTCTGCAGTGCAAAGAATTAAAGGTGTGAAGGCAGGAATGTGCAGTTTTGTATTTTTACTTCCTTACAAAACCTGTGTTATCGGAGCTGTAAATTCTATAAAAATAGATGAAAACAGACGAACATGATTATGCGTTATTGTGTAAATGACTTTGTTTGAAGGTTTGCATGGTTGTGACAGAAATTTCAAGACTGGATTTCAACTTTATGCAAGGACGCAATTTAAACACAATAGTCTCATATAATGTTGCAGTCTTTTGGTTAGAGTAGAAGAGTTTATTCTTGTGCACTGGCGACTCACCTTCTGTTTGGCATCAATGACTTTGGCTTCCAGATCAGCCGGAATCACTCTACCTCTAACAAAAACATGCAAATGTTACAGACTTTCATTGATGAGACAGTCCAAAAACACACAGCACAGACACAGAGAGCCTCCACTTACCTCTCATCTGTCTTCAGCAAGATCAGATTCTCTGTGCCAAAACCCAGCACTGCACTGGCCTTCTTTATAGAGTAGTGACTCTGCGAACAACATTGTAACGAACTGGTAAGTGGTGGGGTTTGTACATTTATAATTACATTCAAAGCTTCAAAACTGCCAGACAAGACCCATAAAGCAGTACCAGCCAGCATAACTCTCACATCTCATTTGCATTTGGATACATTCAAATATGGTGCATCAAGACACATCACACCAGGTTTGACATCACTGATCTGTCATGGAACCAAGATTGTTTGATGTCATTGATGTCCAGCGCGACACATCTTAATGCATGCAAATGAGATGTGAGAGATGCAACAAAAGGGAATTGGTCTCACAAAATGCTAGCATATGGTTTCAGAAGACTTACAATATAAAGCACAATCATGGTGCTTGTTTTGTCAGTTTTGGAGTTCGCTGCATTCATTGCATGAGAAAAAAACACCAAGATATTCTGCAAAACATTTTCTTATGAGTTTCAGGAAGAAAGAAAACCATACGGATGAGTAAATGATGACAGAATTTCCATACTTTGTCCCATTTCTATTATGAGTTGACTTCAGAAACAGTTGATAGTAACAATGCACACTGATTGATAACTTAAAAATATTTGGAATACTTTCAGGCTCAGCATCTAATAGCATACCGAAGGAGAGTGAAGACAGAGAGCGAGTAAATGACCTACATGTTCAGAGGTGAACAGCACCAGTCTGGGAGCCGCTGCCATGCCTTTGATTTTAACCTCAGGGTAGTGTTTATACCGTGCCACCATCACGCTGTACATGTTTGAGATTGCTCCTCCTGCAAGAACACACGTTACCACATCAAATAGGTCTGTAAGTAACCCTATAAAGCTCACTATATCATATCTGATGCACATATTTCTAAGGCCTTTATCAACATAATCAAAAGTTTGCTGTTGTACACAATCTACTACACACCTTCTTGTTTATATAAATGGCCATATAAATACCAGCAACTGCACACAAATTGCATATTTTTGCTCAGTTTGGGCCTGTGAAGGTGTTTTTTCTTCTCGAGTGTGAGCTCCATATTTTCCTATATCATACTGTAGGAGACACAAAAGCCTGATGTATCATGCTATAATGCTCAACATAAAAAAAAACATATGCAAACTTTTTAAAATATTTCTTTCTTTCTTTCTTTTTTTTTTGTTTAGCTCAATATACTGTTTCAGTAAAAATATATTTTTCTGACTATTACATATCAGTGCCCTCCACTAATATTGGCACCCTTGGTAAATATGAGCAAAGGCGGCTGTGAAAATAAATCTGCATTGTTTATCCTTTTGATCTTTCATTCCAAAAATTCACAAAATTCTAACCTATCATTGAAGTAAAACAATTGAAAATGGGGAAAAAAATCTCATGATGAAATAAATGTTTTTCTCCAATACATGTTGGCCACAATTATTGGCACCCCTAGAAATTCTTATGAGTAAAATATCTCTGAATTATATTCCCATTCATATTTACATTTTTTAGCACACCAGGGTGACTAGGAGCATGAAATTGTCCAGCCATGACTTCCTGTTCCACAGGATTATAAATATGAGGAACACAAAAGCCAAATTCCCTAAAACGACCATCACAAGGAGTAAAACCAAAGAATATATTTCTGATGTGCAGAACAAGATTGTTGAGCTTCACAAAATAGAGAGTGGCTGTAAGAAAAGAGCTAAAGCATTGAAAATCCCCATTTCCAACATCAGGGCAATAATTAAGAATTTCCAATCAACTAAAAATGTTACAAATCTGCCTGGAAGAGGACGTGTGTCTATATTGTCCTAATGCACGGTGAGGAGGAGAGTTTGAGTGGCCAAAGACTCTCCAAGGACCACAGCTGGAGAATTGCAGAGATTAGCTGAGTCTTGGGGTCAGAAACCTAAAAAAAAAAAAAATCAAACAGCCCCTACATCACCACATGTTGTTTGGGAGGGTTTCAAGAAAAATTATCCTCGCTCATCCAAAAACAAACTCCAACATATTCAGTTGTCAGACATGACTGGAACTTCAAATGGCACTGGCTTCTATGGTCAGATGAAACAAAAAAAAGAGCTTTTTGGCAGCAAACCCACCAGATAGGTTTAGTACAAACAAGGATAAAAAGTACCCCATGCCCACGGTTAAATATACTGCTAGATCTTTAATGTTGTGGGCCTATTTTTCTGCTGGAGGTCCTGGACGTCTTGTTCAGATGCATGGCATCATGGATTTTATCAAATACCAACAGATAAAAAATCTAAACCTGACTGCCTCTGTATTAAATCTTATAATGGGCAGTGGTTGGATCTTCCATCAGGACAACAATCCAACACAAACATCAAAATCAACACAAAAATGTGTCACTGAGCACAAAATGAAGCTTTTGCCATGGTCGTCCTAGTCCTCTGACCTAAACCCTATAGAAAATGAGTGGGTGAACGGAAGAGAAGAAGCACCGTCATGGAGCTGGGAATCTAAAGGATCTGGAGTGATTCTGGATGAAGGAATGGTCTCTGATCTCTTATCAGGTTTTCTCCAAAATCATCAGGCATTATAGGAGAAAACTCAGAACTGTTATCATGGGAAAAGGATGTTGCAATAATTGGGTGCCAATAATTGTGGCCAACATGAACTAGAGAAAGCATTTATTTCACAGTGAGATTTTCCCCCCACATTCAATTGTTTTACGTCAATGATAGGTTAGAATTTTGTGAACTTTTTGAATGAAAGATCAAAAGGATAAACAATGCAGATTTATTTTCACAGCCGCCTTTGCTCATATTTACCAAGGGTGCCAATATTAGTGGAGGGCACTGTATATATATATCAGGCTTTCAGTCTTAATATTGTGAAGTAATTATCTCAAAAACAAACAAAAAAACATTCACATTTGCCTTAAATGAAGTGAATAACAACAAAATAGTGAACAGTTCTAAAATATTCTGTTGCTGGATTATAGTGGGCCAAATTAATATTTGTGCATGCATGTATTTATAATTGTCAGCAAAAATGTATTAACATGGCAGCTCCCCTATCCACCCTTGCCTTCTCATAAAGTTTCTTCCTTTTCCTATCTAAAACACTGTAAGGATTTTTTTCCTTGCAGTATTCATTGTAAAAAAAAAACAAAAAAGAATCATTGGAACAATTTCTGTTACTACATCATGAAAAATGGGAACATCAAAAAAAACCACAGAATTATTTTTTTGTTTGTGAATCTGTTCACCCACCAGTTCTTGAGAGGAAAACATTAGCCATTGATGTTTTATATTAACCATTTTTCCAATTGTTCATTATTCTGTTGTTTACATGGCCACACCTGGTGAGAAAATGCCATCGCCCTCTCCATTTGGCCAGCCAATGATCTCTCGCATTTTCTTCAGGGTGAGCTGTTCCATCAGTACAAACACTGGTGCAATCTCATATGTGAACCTGTAAACACACACACACACCTCATTCCAACTTGTCCCACATTAATGAGTGTCCTGACAGCAGGAGGTAATTCACTAACTATCTGTATTCATGTCAGTCTGTTCAATCCATCACTGAATCATTGTGATGGGAGGAACCCCACTGGAGGCATCTTCAACCTATTAGCGCCAGTCAATAATCATCCACGGTGATTAGTAATGATGAGCAGCTCATTAGCACATGCAAATGTCAAGCGCTCATGCAGTTCTGTCTAATCAATATAAACAGTACTGACATATAATTTAGAGACAGCGTGAACATGTGCAAACATGAGAAGGTGAAATCATATACTGCAGAGGAGACCGGGGCTAGTTGTCACAGGTTTTCTAGTCCAATTACAGTTGTGATTTCTCTAGCAGTAGTTTTATATTTTAGTTTCAAACATCTAGTTCAAAACACAAAAAAGTTTTTTTTTTTTTTTTGTGCATTCTGTCTTCCAAATTTCATTTTTGGGTAAATACAATAAAACCACACAGTCATACACAGTGCATTCAGACAAGAAGGTAGTTTTAAAAGCAGATTTGAAAGTTATTTATTTATTTAAAAAATAAGAATACTTTTATAAAATGAATTACACCAGTTTGAATAACTTTCTTGATTTCTGTCATTTTTTGAGTTGTATTGCGCTTCAAAAAATTTTTTTTTAACTTCATGTTTTGCTCAAATAAACGAAAAACGTTTTTTTTTCTGGACGATAATGATGAAAATTTTCAAAATCTTTTCAGACAAAATTTTAAGGAAAGACAAATATTTACTGAAACAAAAAGTAGGACTATCCCTGGTATATAATTCCTTACAGTCAAACTTCTGTATATGATCATTCATGAGGAGAAAAAGACATTTTACAAGAGTTCTTGATCAGATTTCATGTCCAGTGTTAATTTGCTGCTTTTATGACACCATCAGTTCTGTCATAAAACTGACTGTTGGCCATTATAGGCATTAAGCAGCAGTGTCACACAATACAGCCCCTAAAATCCAAAGGTGCAGTCATTTGGGAATGAGGGAAGTAAATCTGAGGACGTGGCGCAAATCTTTTATTGATCAAAGGAGAATTTGGGCATGGACTGTGAAAGACATCATAAAATCTCTGACCCTCAGAGGTCAAACAGGACCAGGGGACTCACTGCTGTTGTCCTTATATAAATGAAGAAGATCCCAACAGACCCATAAAAATACTTTAAACTTCCTTTTAGTTTTATAATCTGACATCAGACCATGCAGCCATATAGTTTTTAAAGGACTGGCATGGTTAGTTTTAGTATTCCTTATAACTTTAAGTTTAACAAAGCCTATTGTATCATACATGATACACATATGATCAAAACTTTGCTGGAAAACATCCCTCTGATTGAAAGTTTATTTTTAGAAAGTAAAATGTATTTTTGTATAATTGTAAAAATGTAAAAAACAAACAAACATAAGAATAACATTTATATATTTAGTAATATTTCAAGAACATTTACTGGACTGAGTCAACTTAGGTTTACTTGATTATCCATACATCATTTTCAGAAAAATCATGGTAAAATGTGAGTATCAAAAACATCAGTTTTAAGAACATTTCTTTAAGAACTCTCAATCATCATTGTACTGCATTGTATTGTGTGCTTCAAAAATACTGAGCTTTGATCATAAAACTAAGCATTTAAATATCATCTTACTAAGACATATTATTGGAAGATATAGAGTGACAACTCATATTTATATGCATTTTGTGTAAGTAATCTGTTATACTGTTATAAAGATCTCATTGATTTATATTACAAGCTGTCAGTTTATTTTTTGGTCATATAAATATCAGCAACTGCAGCAAATTGCATTGTTCAGCTTCTCCTCCTCAAATATGAGCTCCATATTCTCCAGTATCATACTAACCATAAAAGCCAAATGTGTCAAATATAATACTCAACAAAAAACATACATTTTTTGTAATTTGTCCAATGATTCAATAAACAATTTCTTTTAAAAAAAATAAAAAATAAAATACATTTAAAAAATACTGTTCAGAAAATAAAAGCATAGCAGTGTTTACTAAGACAAGCATCACTATTACTATTTCTCATGATTCAGAATATTAAATATTAAAAATGTGTGTGTTGCCCCTCCCTCATCATTTGTGCTACAGGCATGTATAATACCTCAAATTTTGTTAAGAGGTGTGATATTAATATTATAAGCAAACTAATCAATTTTCACCTGCCATACAATTAAATGAAGAACTCACTTGGACGTAAATGGAATATCTAGAGATCAGAACTGGGATGGGCTTTTTTGAGTGGGCCTGTAAGCAACCACAACAACCTAGCAATTGCATAGCAACACATTAAAACACCCAGAACACCTTAGCAACTGCAAAGCAATGGCCTATAATAGTATATTTTGATCTTATAAAACCACTTTTGTTTTTGCCATTTTTGAACACTAGGTGTCAAATATTACTCACAGATACCAGTCTGCCTTTAGGATGAACAGATGAATTGATGAATGGATGGCTGGGGAGATGGGGGTGGAGGTGTGGATCGTGTCAGAGTCTCAGCTGGCACTGTGTCTTGTGTGTAGCTGTAAATTAGTCTTGACCAATGAGCTGTTACTCCTCATTCTGGCCGTGTCCATCCGCAGGCTGTCACATATCACTGGAGCTTTTCTGATGAGAGCTAATGCATGTTATTCTGAGCTGCCAGTCATGGTACATTTTATCCCAGTCTCCAGTTAACAGAGCAACATTACTCTTCATTTGCTTTTCTTGAATTTAATAGTGCTAATATGTTTTATTCTTCGTTTACATTTATGTTTTTGTTTCTTTTTAAATTTTATATTCATTTGATTCCGTATAAATGAAATGCTGCATCAGCACAGTTATGTTATATGACATCTGTGCATGAGTCTTTGAAATGTAGAAATGACTTTATGGTCAGATTGACTAACTAGAAAATGCTGTTACTGCTGTCGCAATGAAAAAATTAATAAAATAAGTGGTTTTATTCAAGTCAACGGTATTATTTAACATCAATGAGCCAACCTACATACAGTCAAACCAAAAATTATTTAAACACCAGATATAATTTTTGATTTTTTTTTTTTTACTAGTGGGTGTAGAACACTATAGTTAATTTATATAAGTGAGGATAGCAAAATAAATTTAACTGTCACATATTATACCCAAAACTTCTTCATACAGTGGATTCCCAGTAAAATTGATAAAAAATCTGGGACCAAAAATTTTTCACACACTTTGACCTGACCATGTTTTGCTTAAGTGTTTTATTCTTTAATTGCTAATGCGACCTTTTTACACCACAGACTGAACAAAATTAAGCATTGCTTGGTAATTGGTTGACCTAAATTGGTATTATCTAATTGTGTACTTAATTTTAACAGCTGAATAATTTTTGGTTGATTGTATGTTACCAGTTAAATCAGGCAGAAATAGCTCTTTAAGGTAATACTTGCAGGTCACCACTTTTTACATTGTGGTTATAAATTGAATGTTCAACAGCAAGTCAATTTTTTTAAACTAAGGTCCTTATAAATGATAGCAGATGTAAAGCTAAAATGATCTGACAAAGCTTGAATTGAGGCTATACATGAAGCAGTTTGGACTAAATTAATAGCAGATGTTTAATACTTAACATTAGGGGTTTATAACAAGCCCTGTGTCAAAATTTTGGCAAGTTCTGCCTTGCAAGTACCATAAAACTTCATAATATAAAGTTTTATTGCAAATTGCTGAATTGTCTTATTTGGTCAAATTGATTTACTCGTTCAACACAACAAATGAACAACAAAGCTGAATGAAGGAAGGGGGACTCACATGTTAGTGTTGGCAGTAGAGGTCAGCCACTCTCCAGCTAAACCAATGATGTCTAGACCTGAAGACAGCTGGTTAAAAAACCTTGGGTGACCTGCAGAGAAAGAGAAAGAAGGAAAGAAAATGAGATGCTAACACCATTGTATATACATGTGTTATTACATTTTGAAACATTCATTAAATCGGACAAGACAGGACAAGCAGGTGAGGGTCACCTGTGCGGACGCCGTATTTGAGCGTGTCCCTGCAGTCCACCAGGATCTGCTCCAGACTCTCTGGCTGATCACACAGTTCTAAATTGAAGCCCTCCATTCCCTCCAGCAGCTGGTGCGGATGATGGAAGTCCAGCACTTTTGTGGATCTGTCGAAGGTCTTGCGCACATAGTTAGTGAGGATGTCCACCACCTCCAACAGGAACTGCATTGTATACTCCTCACCATTTTTAGCAGGAAGTAGATCTGTGGCCAAAGTTGTTACACAGATTTATCAGTAAATCAAATTGCTGTTTGTTCTTTACAGTTCCCTTCATTCATATAAAAATATGTAATTTACACATGCTGGTGAAAATTGAGATTTTTCTCTCTTTTTAATATTTTTGAAAGAAGTCTCTTATGCTCGCCAAGGTTGCATTTATTTGATCAGAATACAGTAAAAACCTTAATATGAAATATTATTACAATTTAAAATAACTGTTTTCTATTTGAATATTTTTAAATGAAATTATTCCCACAATGTCAAAGATGATACACTACCATTCAAAAAAAAAAAATATATATATATATATATATGTATATATATATAATACAACTGTTTTGAACACTGATAACGATAAGAAACATTTCTTGATCACCAAACGTGACCCTGAACCACGAAACCAGTCTTAAGTCGCCGGGGTATATTTGTAGCAATAACCAAAAATACATTGTATGGGTCAAAATTATCCATTTTTCTTTTATGCCAAAAATCATTAGGATATTAAGTAAAGATCATGTTCCATGAAGATATTTAGTAAATTTCTTACCGTAAATATATCAAAACTTCATTTTTGATTAGTAATATGCATTGCTAAGAGCTTCATTTGGACAACTTTAAAGGCGATTTTCTCAATATTTTGATTTTTTTGCACCCTCAGATTCCAGATTTTCAAATAGTTGTATCTCGGCCAAATATTGTCCTATCCTAACAAACCATACATTAATGAAAAGATTATTTATTCAGCTTTTCGATGATGTATAAATCTCATTTTCGAAAAATTGACACTTAAGACTGGTTTTGTGGTCCAGGGTCACAAATCAGCATATTAGAATGATTTCTGAAGGATCATGTGACACTGAAGACTGGAGTAATGATGCTGGAAATTCTGCTTTACCATCACAGGAATAAATTACATTTCAAAATATATTCTAATACAAAACAGTAATTTTAAATTGTAATAATATTTCATAATTTTTTTCATCGTCTCATAAGAGGCTTCCTTCAAAAATGTTTAAAAATCATAATAATTCGAACAGTTTTTGTATGAGCAGAAAGTAGAATATTTAAAATAATGTTAAATGTCATAAATCATTTACATAAATGTAAATCACCTTAATATTTTTTTTGTTTGACAACACTGACAAACTATTTACACGCAAACTATGTAGACATAGACCACTCATTTGTTTTAATACCAATCTGCTTTACTATTCAACAGCTTGGAATTAAATTTTTGAGCCTTTTTATTCATTCTAAAACATAATTAATTGCATATCAGAAGAAATAATATTAAATAAAAAGAATCCCATTGCAAATGATATTATAAATTAAATATATTTTTATAACGTTTCATAAAATAACATTGTTATTTTTGTAAAAAAATAAATAAAAAAGACACACAAAACAGACACTTAACCTTTGAGTACGAGGGTGATGATGAGGGTGATTGTCACTCACCTCTTGCATATAGATTGGAGAAGTCTGTCTCTGTGCGTCTGAAGCGAGGGTCTCGCTCGTTGTCCCGTGTTAAAATGCTCTTGGGCTGCTGATCGTTAAAAAACCCGACAATTCGGCTCTTGTCGTCAACATTATTGTTCTTCTGCAAAAATCCTGTATTATTACACAGAGAAGAAGACTGAAATGAGCGGCCTCCATTTCCAAACATTGCAGCAAATACTTTAAACACAGATGAAATGTCTAAACTCCTCTTTGGAGCAGTGTCCGGCTCGTGTATTTATGGCACAGGTGATCTGGGGGAGGTCACCACTGATGACATCAGTGTAACAATGATTTAGATGGACTGTAAATGAACCCTCAACACCACAGAGCAGACACGAGCGCCGCTGATGCTGATCCGATGCCGAGCTGATCATGTTAGGGACCATACCGCAGTTTATAAATGCTACATGTAAAATAATTAATAATAAAAACAAATTAAAAAAACTGCATCGATACAGCAGCTGGCGCCTTCCATCCGCATATAAACGCCACTGCAGATTATTTCATTTTGTCTTCTGCCGCTTCATCATTGTCCTCATCCTCATCTTCCTCAGCTGATATGGGATCATTCAAGCGGTGCATGGCTCTTCTACCACGGCAGCGCCACATTTCAAGTAGGCCTATGCCAAATGAACCTATTGTAAATGAAGTAATATTTCATTTAAATTGTTTTTTTTTTCGGAGAGGATATGCATTTTTTTTTTTACTCCGTAAAACACATTGTCATTTTATAGGCATCTTATTTATATTCGAACGTTTATATTTATATTCTCATTCGTCTGTATCTAATGAAACCCAACCATAAACCGATTTAGCACGACTAATTCATGAAAGACCATTTCTTTTGAAATCACCTCTTATCAGTAAGCATTATGTAAAGGGCTTGTGTTATCGCGGCAAAACAGAGGCTTGACGGATCGTGGTTTAATAGATCTCTACTGAGCATAAATTCTCTCGGGACACGTATAGATTTATCTGCTCACCTCTTAACTAGATTGTAACTATATGCCGGACAAAAACAATCGACAAGCTTTATCTTTAATAACCATACCGAAGGGATTTTCCTTTTAAATTACGTGGTTAAGCAAAGCAACATTTAGGCTAGCAAATTCTGTAGGCTGTTCTGTTTTTTTTTTTCTTTTTTTTTCTGTAGTCTCTTTACTGCAGTGCGTCTTTCAGAGAAATCCAATAGGCTACTCACCCCTTTAAATTTTTCTTTTAAAAAAGAAACGCATTTTCAGTCTTCTCCATTCATAGGTAGGCTACATAATAGAGGTAATTGCTGGTGCTGTTGACTGATAAATAGGTGACCAGCAGAAACCACCAAAAGGGGGCGCTATGAGACACATCTGCTCGTTAGAAAGCAATTAATAGCTACAGACATATTATGCACCACAGTGCCAGGTGGTTTTTCAAAATAGTTGGCATAACAAGTAGCTATTTCAGGCCTGCAAACCATGAAACACTTCCGTCTTATTCACAGAATTGTTTATATTTAGCCAATTTATTTTTTCAGCTTACCGCATATCTTCATTCCAAGTTTCCTCGTACATCCATGAGCGACTCCACTCCAGTCATAGTCTACAGAGAGAAAAAGGCGAAATCTCTAAGTAATCTGGCAAATAAAGCGATAATTACATGGTTCCCGCCTATCCACAAAATACAATTGAAGCCCTCTTTCTAAATGCACCCAAGCGGTAAATGCGCCATCCTTTATGCTCCTAATATGAAATTAATGTGGCAGGCAGCCGAACAGAATTCAGCATTAATGCAGGCCAAATCAGGACAAGAGGTGGATCTGGAGCTCCCGCCCCTGCGGCCCAAATCCTCAGCAGCGCTATTACGAGTTCAGCACCATTTACCAGCAGCTCATTATCTCTCCCAGCAATCCCGTCCCATTCTTCTCCAAATGCCTTCTCCTCTATTCATCTCAGGTGCATTAAATCGTTTTCTATTTCAACTGCAATTCTGATTCACTTTTATTAGACTGTGATGTAAATAATTGCCATGCTTGGCAGATAAATGTGGCACGAAAACAGAAAATGAATTTTGAAATCTGGGCATATATGACGAATTTATTGACATCTTGTTTTGAAAAGACTGCATATAGGACACTTCAAGAATAGAATAATGGAATTTAATAAATAGCGATCATTTTATGCTTTTGAAAATAATAATAATAATAATAATAATAATAATAGGCTATAAAAATAGAAATGTGAGAAATTAATCCTACAATTGCTAATCTAAAAAAAATAAATAAAGAAAACAGAGCCCATGAATGAATGTGAACAAATTTACCCCGCAGCTAACAGACATACACAAAGTCACAATATGCCGTGGCTAATTTTTGAAGAGCATGTTTCTGTTCCGGTCATAAGGAAATTAATAAACAGAGCTGTTTGCCTCCCCCATCACAGAGAAACACACTGAAGCGAGCAGCGGGCCATTAGGACCGATTTAGAGTGCCTACAATTATAGCTACACACTTCATAGAATTCCACAATTCCACAGACAGACTCGTTCCCGTTTTTACCTTTTAGACCGAGATGACAAAAATATATAGAAGTAGGCTAGGCTACAATACTGAAGCTTTAAAACTGTCCTGCAATATAATAATAATAGCTTAATAATAAATGTTAATATCAGCTAATGTTAATAATAATGATAGCTAATTTGAAATTACAAAAATTATATATAGCCTAATTTTAGCCTACATTTTAAACAAAAGTGGCTTGCAGATTACTTAGTTCATCTAGCAAGGCAAAAATGTATTTATATAATGAATAATGACGGCTCAGAGTTGGCTGCTCGTCTGTCTGCGCTAATTGCTTGTGTGCATGTGTGTTTAAAGGCCATCACCTATGCTGACAGCGACATTGGTCTGGCTGGCGCGGGAGGTCCGCCGCGCGCTCAATGCTGCGGTGATTTGTTGCTCCTGACGCGTTGCGAATAGCGCCGTTTTCCCGCCTCACCGACAAGATTAATGGCGTTGGCCACAAAGCAAATAGCCGGAGTGAAATAGCGGTTTATCGGTGATGGACCTACTTGAGGAGGGTGGCCGTAAATTTGTCGAGTTGGGATCCGGATCGCCGCCAGAGGAGGAGGAGGAAGAGGAGGTAGCCGCCATCAGCCCCAGTGTTTAAGTCCTCAATCTAAAGAGCGCTGTCACTCTCAGAGAAACTGCTCCTGTTTTAGCAGACAAAAAAAAAAAAAAAAAAAAGTCAAGCTGACTGGAGAGGAGATAGCGTTGGAGATAGAGGGGATGTTCAGCATCAACAACTCTATCATTTAAGGTCCATATCTAGCATTTTTTAATTGAAATCATATCATAAATTAAAAAAATAATAATATGTCGAATATGTTAATGAACTATTTGTGCCACTCTTTTCTTTAAAAAAATCAAATAGGCCTACTTTAGGTTCTTTGGGTTACAAGTTCCTCTGGAAACAGAACCTTTTTTTTTTTTTTCTAAATAACAGCAGGAGAACAGAACCTTAACAAAGAACCATTTCAACATAAAGGATTATTTAAGTGGATGTGGTTTAAAATCAAACTATTATTATAATTAAAGAACCTTTTAGAAACCAGTCTACGCACACAGGTTGCCAAGCCTTAAAATTATTTCTTGTAGGCTTACTTCCTCAAATAAGCCGAGAATATATTAAACATTCCATGACAAACCCAAGACGATTTTGCTTTTTTCTCACTGAAAATGTTACTGGATCAAAATGTCAAATGATTTTAAGACCTCTGCATTAAAATAAAACTAGAACTAAATCTGAAACGGTGCTCTAAAAGTTTCTTTCACAGAAATGGATTTGGTGCTCATCATCATGCCAATAGGAATCACAATAGGAATATCTTGATTAATATAACCTACAGATGTTAACATTGATTAAAAAATGGTGCCTATTGATTTCTCAATTCAGATGACATATGGATGAAGAAAACCGATGGCTGTTGAAAGGTTAATAGACACCTGGTACTAATCTATATCAGTATGCAATATAGACTGGCATTGTTAGATTTAAATAGGTAGTTTTTGTCAGATGACATAAAACCCACAGTTTTACCTAATAAACATAGCCTACAGCGCAAAAGCGCAGACTGCACTGAACGCCTGACTGTTCTGAAGCACCTGTTACATTAATAATTACAGTTTTACTTTAGACGATCAACAAAAACATTACAAAAAAAAGTCCAGGAAGCCGCTTACCTTGTAAAAGAAACGAGAGTATGCAACAGTATCCAAAATCTCCACGAAACTAAATTTCTTCGACGTCAGATGCGCCCTCACTCCTCCAAAATCAGCTCACAAATATATATATATATAAAAGAAATCTCATTGACGGATCACGATGACCTTTCCGGAGGCGATGTTTTATTTGCTGCTACTCAAAGCGTAAATCGCCTATTTATTCGACACTGCATGTGCGTGACGCGCGGTTAGTAATCCTCGGACCTCTTCAAAACATCAGATTGGCTCTGAAGCACATCTCATTTCTACAGAAGCATCAGCACGAGCGTTACGACAGCTCTGGCACCTTCCCGCAGGACTTTGTGTCTTAAATGAGAACGCAAGTCACGAACAAACACTTTCCAAGTTTGACACGACAGCAACGCACAGCACAACACATTACATGCTGGTCCGGAGAGGAGTCTGGGTCATTCTGACCTTCAAACATCAAGGACAATACTGCTTGTAGAGCACCAAATGTCAGGGTGTTCGTGCGTTTTAGCACCTGTTCTTGAACAGGTTATTCATTATAAATATCTATAAGCGAGAGACTCATCGAGTTTTGAAGGATTAGCCTTTATGTTTATGTGCAAGTGATCTTCTTAACCTTGAAAAGAGAAGCTCTTGTCTGAGAAGTTTTAGTCCTGGATGTTGGACATGAATGAGAATGCTGTTCAGATTGGCGTTGTAGGAGAACACCACATGGTGGCAGCAAACGTTCAATTAATGCAATAAACTCAAGCGAATTCACACGCATATTCTTAGTTGATACATGCAGTGCTTTTATGTTTTCATTTTTTTTTCATCAAGGTAATAAGATTTCCTTAAGCATTATTTTACCTAAACACTTCTGGTTAAGAAGGAATGCATCGACCGTCTAGGAGTAATAGGCTACTGATCGCTAGGTTCTGTCATTGTGTGTCATATTGAATGTACGACAGCGTCGCCGCGTTTCAGCACCTGAACAGCTCCCTCTGTGACTCAAATCTGCAGAAGGACTGCAAAAAAAAAAAAAAAAAAAACAGCACTGAACATTTATTAAGCTTCAGTTAAACTGAAAACTCATCATACCCGCTATTTATTGTTTACAAAGAGGTTCTTCAATGGTTTTTCCAACTCAAAGAACCCTCTTCAACGGAGAATCATTTTCTGTTGAATAGAGTCTTGAATTGGCAGTCACACCTCAGATTCTAAATTCATTTGTTTGTTGAACAAAGAAACGCTTATTGAGTAACTTCAGAACCTTTTTTTAACAGTTTAGCTATACATTTATTTTATATCAGTATTTTGACATTAGCATTATAGACATTGGTGGTCATTACAAAATAAAACAAATTTCATTGTAAGTTTTTTGGTCTTGCAGTAGGTGTATGGATGCGATTAAACGTTCATTTTGAAAAACAACGCTGTTCTTGATTCACACCATAGTAATTTCAGTGAGAAGCAGCAGAACAGAAGCAGAATAGGATCCTTTTTTACAGCTTCAGAACCTCAAGTCGACGCAAGATGGCGCTGGTATATTAGTAGCGGTCCGACAAGCTCTGTCCACACGCACACCTGCTTCATATATGCATATTGTGTCATTAAGCAACAAAATAAAATAAAATAAAATAATTGTATTATGTTTGTATAGCATTCAAACATTGTTTTTAGACATTAAAAATATTTGACTTTTTGGAATGTGGTCAAGAGTTCATAGGCTACATGTAAGTAGTGCAACTCAACTTGCAATCAATCAATCAATAGCGGATTTAAATGAATAAATTAATAGTTTTGGCCCTGATTGGTAAATAAAACATTTTAGTCACAGCTTTGACTTGCTTATTATAGCACTGCACACTGTCTATAGGTCATAGGGACTATATATTTTAGTGGAAGTATTTCACTTGATAAATTAGCTTAATAAAATTGTTTTAATAAAAAATGTGTATGCAATATTTTTATATGTAGTAATAATTTTAGAAAAGCAATAAGCAGTCAGGTCACAATATAGCAAAGTATCTTTCATCTCACTTCTCAACAAAATAAATTGGTTGTTTAGAGAAAAAAAGGAAAGGAAAAGTAGCATGGGACACTGAGGTGAGGCTGAGGTGAGAAATGTATAAATCTTTCCATGCAAAGCGTCGCTTCACTCTCCAGCCAGAAGTGATGCTCTTAAACACACCCCAAACAACCTTTGATGCTCAGCTAGGCCTGGGTTTATTATTTTTTCACATTTAATACTCTAAAATAAACAAGCACATGTAAGATTGCAAGTATGCATGCTTAAGTATGTGTGTCTAAACGCCTGATTCTGCCAGACTTTCAACAGACTGACATCAAAGGAAGATCAGAGTGTGGCATTCAGATCAGGTCACGGTGAGGCTTAAACACAAACTCCCTCCAGCAGTCCCTCCATGCAAAGCCACATGTGTTGTTGTGATAGCCTGACCATATCTCACTCTCTGAAGGAGAGGAACAGCCTTTTCTGCCCTATGGGAAGAATTCACTGCTTGCTGCAGCAGAGGCACATTGAGACATGTTACTCAGTACCTGAAAAAGGCACATGCGCAGATCCTTCAGTAATTGGTTTTTAACTTCATTATGGGACATTTTGAGACACGTGAGTTACTCATTCTGTAGCTTGACTCCAGTCAAAACAAAACTGACACATCTACTAAAGCACTTGATATGTTATTTTGTAAATCAAGATTATGTTAGTAAATACTCTGCTTTCTTTTGTCTTGTATTTTGGTATTCATCTTGGCAATATGTGAGTTTAGTTACAACATGATTCATTGACTATTATAAGCAAATACCAATACACTCTTATCGCAATTTGTATCTATTTTATGCTTTAGCGAATGGCTGCCTAATTTGTATAGGCTTCTCATGATGTTTAAAGCCTAACTTACTGATCATGTATTTTTATATCACTCTAGCAAGAAATAACTTGCTAAAAACATGAATGAATGTGAAGAGATGAAAATGAATGTCTGAATAATTAGGTTTTTTTTTTTTTTTACACCTACAACAAATAACAATAATTAGTTTAATGTTGAGAAAATCACTATTCATTATGATATAAGATCTGTTTAAATAATAAAGTTTAAATGTTCAATCAACATATTTACAATTTAGGATTAATTTTGAAAAACAAAAAACAAAACAGTGATTAGGGATTCTCTCCTTTACATAATTCAGAATGTGGTTGTAAAAATATTGAGCTCACTCGTGTTGATGGATAAAGATCCAGTACATGATTGGATGATTGGTATTAGGAGTTTGGAAACTAGAATTATAGATTTCCTGAATTGGTGTTAAGAGGGGGGAAATAATGGACAATAAAGAAACAATAATGAATAACTATTTTTCTCTAGGACTTTAAAGGATACAGAGGTACGATGTTAGTAACATTCGAGGAACACATTACAAAACACCCAACTGTTAGAAACTTTAACTATGATTTAATTCACATTTCAGCAGTTTTACAACCTGTCAGTGCATGTCCTCAGTGAGAAAGAGGTTTTATGAATCTGAATCAAATTTTATTGTGTAGTATTTCTAAGTAACACGAAAATAACTGTTTTAGTAGAATATTAATACATTTTACAGTTTACGACAAAACTGTAACCATTATAAATGTAATTCAAATGATCAAATCAGTATGGCACTAGTTAAAGTGTTGCTGTATTTGCCCTTCTGTAGAGACTTAAGAGACTAACCCTAACTAGTACAGCTAGAATAAGTAGTATAGCTAGATCTTCTAAACACAGGTAAGTGGGAAAACATTAGAGAAGGGTTTAGTGATGTGTGCCAGGATTTTACCAATGGAGGCGCTATTGCAGGAGAAACTGCACCATAGAGTTCAAAGAATGAACATCTTTCTTGGTGCTAAAAATTCCCCTTCAAATATCAATAATACACACATCCTTAATATATTCTAAACTGATATAGAAATGCTAGAAACTTTAAGTAGAAACCTCCCTTAATTAAAAAAAAAAAAAAAAACGTTTTAAATGTGTTCTTTCACTGTGCAAAACATGCAAACTGGTCAATATAATTCAGACAGAGAATTAATTATTACTACAATACTCCTATTTAGAGTGAATTGCCAGAAACCACTTAGTAAAAATGTAAATGCACAGACTGAGGTTAAAACTGACTCAGTTCAGCAAAAACATCAGGATCAGAACGTGAGCACATCAAAATCTGCATAGAAATGAGGTTTTTCTATTACTTATTTTCTATTACAGTGCATCTGAATATGTTGTATCAAGATGGAGCAGATTTGAATGCCACAGTACTGATATTCTGTTTTCTAATTGTTTCAATTAGGAATTGTTTCAACTTAGGAATCTGACATGATAGTAACACATCTGTCATACAGTTAGTCATCTTATTTCATTAATGTGATTCTAGGATTTCGATGCAGTGCAAAAAAACTCCAAAATGATTTCTTATATATATGTTTTGTAGAATAGCTTGGGGATATGTTCATATATTTTACATATCAAATACTGACAGCATCTACTAAATGCTTATGAGTGACATTACGAAAAACAGAAAACTAAAGCTGATGTCAGTTAACGTTTGCTTTATTGTCATTTTTGTTGACTTTGTTCTTAAACTCATATAATGCTGTATAAAAGCTGTCCTTTGAACTGAACATCAGAGATCTACGTATCTTAATAACTGATACCAAACTGATAAATCTCACAGTGCTTCATTCTTGCCTCATTCTAGACATTTTTAACAGTTTCACTGTTTCTCTGTTAAGCATTTGATACACACTCACACACTATCAAACGTAATTAAATTCAAACTTTGACATCCGTTTAACTCGCATTTTTCCTCTTGAAAAAATAAATCTATCCACTATTAATAACTCCACTTCACCGCCTTATGTTGCAATGGCATGTACTGTACAAGTCATATTCTTTATTTTCACACAATAATTTTGAAAGTTTAACAGATGGTTTTCAATAGCATGCTAAAACACCCCACAAGGAGCGAGAACTGACACTTTCATTCAACAAAAGCTATCAATATATTTACAGAATAAAGAAATCTTCCACCGAAGACAGAGATCTGAACACAAGTCAAAACTTGTTAATGTTTTGAGTAGCTCAGGGACAGGAAACATTTTCCAGGGTTCCTTGAGCAACTGAGAATGACTTGAAAATTATATTTACAAGTCCAAAAAAAAAAAAGACTCCCAGTCTTATAAGTCTCATCAACCCTTTTAATGAAAAAACAAAACAAAAACAAAACATATTTTCGCTTCATGAGGATCCTGAAGATTGTATCTATTGCACTAGTCTATGGTCATCCAAGTCTACTACTACACAGGTCTCAGGTCCTCTCTTTTGACGTAATCAGAGGTCTTTTCGTGACTTTTGCTCTTCTTGTTCTGGTGCGTCTTCACATGTTTGGCCAAATGGTCGCTCCTCATGAACCTCTTGCAGCAGTCCGGACACACAAAGCGTTTTTCCCC
>JAFVLL020043214.1:0-33785 GCA_021397915.2 Tor tambroides
TCTAAACTTATACACACTCCGTCTCGCGAGCCACTGACATTGACGCATAAAGTACAGAAGTGCATGACAGCTGTCAATCACTCGTGACAGATGACGATATGACTGCACGCGCGTTTACGGCGCGTTGTTTATGCAGCAGCGCAGATGCACGGAGGACACGCGCGATCTCCCGTTATAAACCCTGACATCATCGAGTGTCGTACTGCAGTCTAACGAGTGTCTGCAGGCGGCAATGTGACTTACAGTGTGTGTTGTGGCTCCTGTGTGCAGTGTGAGCGTCGCCATTGCTCTTCCTTCTTCTTTCACAGACAGCGAGACGAGCGAGCGAGAGAAACATATGACGCCACCTTCGCCAGAGTTCGGCCTGCGCTCGGCTGCGCTCGGCTTCGGGAGACGGAAAGGTGAAAGGTTGAACGTGTGCATCGTGCATTCTTATAGTACATAATTATTCTTCTACTCTAATGGTGCATACGCTATTTTATTATTATTATTAGTAGTAGTAGTAGTAGTAGTAGTAACAGTTTACATTCATTTCTACAATTTAATTACATTATAATTACATATGCATTAATAATTACATATTTTTGTTTACATGACATAAATATGAATTAATTCATAATTAATAAATATGCATGTAATTAATAGCAATAATTAAAAACAATGTAATAATATTAGTAGTAGCAGTATTACTACTTACTATTATTACTAGTTGTTGATGTTGAAGATAATAATATTAATAATTTGTATAATAATAATAATTATTATTATTATTATTATTATTGTTGTTAGTAATACTTGTACTAACTGTCAAGTATACAATTAATAATTGTTTGTATAATATATAATAAATATTAATTAATACATTAAATGAATAAAAATAAAATGAATATTAGTGTGAATAATAATAATAATAAAAATTATTATTATTATTATTATTATTGATAGTTGTAATAATTGTTGATTATAAAATAATCTCACTTTATTGTTTACATATAAATAAATATTAATGAATATATTAATATTAAATGAATAATTAATAATTCTGAATGTAATTAATAGCAACAATTAATAACAATAATGATGATGATAATAATTATTATTATTTACATTAATATGACATTTTTTCATTTAATGTATTATTTGATATCTGTTATATATTATGTAATAAAATGTAATTAATTTATAATCTACAGTTAATACAACTATTAATAATAATAATTATTATTATTACTACTACTATTAATATTTATTACTATTATTATTGATTCTATAATTACTAAATTGTTGTTTAAACGTTATTGTTTACATAAAATATAATTAACACATTCCTAAAAAAGTCTTGTTTTATTAATGTAATTTATAACAATTACTACTAGTTATTGTTGTTGATAAAGGCAATAATAGTAGGCTAAAATGTCTTTTTAAATACAGTTATCTTTGTTGTCTTAACTGTCATTCTCACACGATGTGGGCTTTAGTTTTGTTATCATTCAGGCGCAGATTTTTGTGATCCTGTAGATAAATAATTTGATTTTGTGAATTTCGTTACACAAGCAGCCTTCATCGTCTCATCATCGCCAGCAGGTGGCGGTGTAACGCAATTAAAAACATACTACTAAACGCGTTTTAAAGTGTTTATTTGTTTGTTAAAAAATCTTAAACTGTCGGAAAAGCCAGGAAAGAGCCAGGAAATTCTGGAAAAAAACAACAACAACTTTGTAATACTAAACAATGCACTATTTAGCACAACCACAAAAAAGCAAAACATATCTCAGCTATGAATATGTGAAATAAACAGCCCAGACCCGGACAGTCATGGGTCAGAGCACCTGTAGCACATTAAAAACTCTTTTGACACTTGAATGCTTTCAGCCTACCGCTGTGAACTACCATATTGAGGCTTTCGCTCCAGATAATGTTTTGTTTGTTCTTTTGACAAATGCTGATCAGTCAAGCCACAGGATGAGCCGGCAAACAAAAGTGCCATTATACCAGAAGGAAGCCAGGATTTATTTGGGTAAGAAATCACACTTTCTCCCCAGAAGCACAAAGTCCTGCGTGTATACAAACACTACCAAGTGCACTTCACAGTCAGATTTATTCATCAAAAAATGACATTTCAGTGGCAGGAGAACAATGCTTCACTAAAGAAACAGAAGCACAAACAAGAACAGAAAGAAAACCTTCATAAACAAACCTCCAGCTTCATTAGAAATACAACTGAAGCTTAATACTGCATAAAAACTGCATCAGTAACAATATAAATGCCACAAGGAATTTGGGAAGAAAGAAGAAACTGCTATTTTAAAATGCAGAAATACACAGAAGCGACACTGTGTAACACTTAAATGTACAGAGGATGACAAAACTATCGTTTTCAAGATTTTTATACTTGATTTGACAAAAATAGATCATAAAAGTAAAATAAATTGTAATAGTACATTCAAAACATGTTGCACTTCCATTAAAAGTTCAAAAGAGCATGCTGATGAAATATAACCAAGGTTAAAAAAAGATTTCAAGTACACAAGAAATCAAAAGATATAAAAACAGAAAAGGTGAAGAGAGAAATGTCACAAATTAACATGACATTCATGCGCCTATTGTTCTTACAGACAAACTGCATAAAGCATAAACTGTTACTGTGTATATTTTATAAAGGCTAAGGTGGGCATTGTTATCCTGTGGGGTAATTGTTTAGATGGGTGCTGGATTTGGACCCCGTCCCGCTGCCTGATGAGCGTTGACCTTCTGAGAGTGCCAGCGCGTCTCCTTATACACAAACCAGGCATTCCCAACCCATATGATGAGATTCAAGAAACCAAATATCTGAAAATGAAGTCTGGAGTCAGTTATTCATAATATACACTCAGGGTCAAAAGTTTGGAATAATTGGAAAACCTCTTCTGCTCACCAAGGCTGCATTCATTTGATGAAAAATACAGCAAAAAATATAAAAATATTATTTTAATTTAAAATACCTGTTTTCTATGCGAATATATTGTAAAATGTAATTTATTCCTGCGATCAAAGCTGAATTTTCAGCATCATTACTCCAGTCCTCAGTGTCACATGACAAGAATATAATTATTATTATCAGTGTTGAAAACATAAAAATTACTTTTGTAGAAGCTGTGATTTTTTTCAGGATCCTTTTATGAATAGAATAGAAAGTTCACATTAATTTGAAATTGAAATCTTTTATAACATTATAAATGTGTTTACTGTCACTTGATCAATTTAATGCAAATCAAAATATTAATTTCCTTTTTTTCAATGATACTTACCCCAAACTTTTGCATGGTGGTGTATCTCAGTTTCCCCAAAATATGAAGCAGCACAACTGTTTTCAACATTAATAATCATGTTTCTTGAGCAGCAAATCAGCATATTATAGCATGATTTCTGAAGGATCATGTGAGACTGGAGTAATGATGCTGAAAATTCAGCTTTACATGACAGGAATAAATTACACTTTAAACATATTTAAATTGAAAACAAGTATTTTAAATTGTAATAATATTTCATCGTTTTACTGTATTTTGGATTAAATAAATGCAGCCTTCTTAAGCAGAAAAAAAAACTTATTTCAAAAATAATTAATAATCTTAATTATTCCAAACCTTTGGCCACCAGTGTGCATACTTAAAAAGCATCAAATGCCAGTGAATAAAATTCCTTTTAATTAATTAGACATATGCCACAATAAGGAAGTTGAATGCATTGCAAATGCACTTTAATATTGTCTTTAAGATTGCATCTCAATGTTAGGGGAATGTACCCTTTTTGTTGACGTTAAAAAAATTTATAATCAGCATGATAATACTTAGTAAAAGAATACCGCTGATTGGTTAGTGTAATTTCTTACCACAGATATATTGAGCGAGCGCATGCTGGCATACTCGGTGACTTCACACTTGACATCTCTGTCCGTACAGAGCGCCAGAGTGGATTCAAAGCCAGCCGTACTGGTGGCGTCCTTCACCGTCTGCAGACCTCGAGCCCATGCAGATGAGCACACCAGCCACAGGAACGCAAAGATTGCTGTCAGCACAAAATCCTAGCAGATAAAGACAGAAACATTCTAAACAAACAGAATTTTCCCTTTAAATGCATCTGCCTCGTGATATACAAATGCATATTGCATGCAAACTTCAAGCTCATCTGCCAGTTGCATACTCACAAACATAGGGCCGAAGTCTGAGTCTCTGTACACATGCATGTAGCCCAGATACACCAGCAGAGCCACCATTGAATAAAGGAAAGCCAAGACAGCCACAGCCACGAAAAACTCCACAGAGGACGCCGAGTCTCCTACAAGATGGGTTGTAGGAACTGTGCGGTTGCAAAGAGTGGTGTTGTTCTCCACCAGCAGCTCCTGGTTTAACCTGCAAATGAACATATAAACACAGAGAGATATTTGGAGAAATTTAGAATTACATCACTGCCTCACAGATGGGTCCTCTGCAGTGAATGGGTGCCGTCAGAATGAGAGTCCAAACAGCTGATAAAAACATCACAATAATCCACACCACTCCAGTCCATCAGTTAACGTCTTGTGAAGTGAAACGTTTTTTTGTTTGTAAGAAACAAATCAATCATTAAGGCATTTTAACTTCAAACTGTTGCTTCAGGCTAAAATATGAGTCCATAATCCATAATAATACATCCTTCAGTGAAAAAGTCCATCTCCTGTTGTCTCTCCCATCAAAATCCACCCACATATTTGTTTAGAGCTGTTTTGGACAGTTTTCGCTTGTAAAAACCGCTTGATCTGTGCTGATTTCTCTCATGATTCAGACCAGACCACTTTATCACTGGAGTTATCAGCGTTATCATGGAATATGGACTCGTATTTTAGCTGGAAGCAACAGTTAAACTTCTTAATGATGGATTTGTTTCTTACAAACACGCAGCTTTTGGCTTCACAGCACATTAACTGATGGACTGGAGTGGTGTGGATTACTTGTGGGTTGTTGTGATGTTTTTATCAGCTGTTTGGACTCTCATTCTGACGGCACCCATTCACTGCAGAGCATCCATTGGTGAGAAAGTGATGCAATGCTACATTTCTCCAAATCTGTTCTGATGAAGAAACAAACTCATCTACATCTCGGATGGCCTGAGGGTGAGGACATTTTCATTCCTGGGTGATCTACTACTTTAATATTTTAAATAGGTCTCATTTTTATATGTTCAGTTTTTATTTAAGTTTTAATTTTTAGTAATTGTGCTATATGCTTTTCATATCTAATTTTCGTTTAGTTTAAGCTTTTTATCTTATATTTGTGATTTTTTTTTTTCAGCTTTATTTCAGTTATCAAAAATGTTTTAGTAGATTAAGTTAATAAAAATAACCCTGGAAAGAGGTTATATTACACTGCAAAAAGTTGTAAACGAAAAGATTTTTCACATTTCCTTCAATGTGTTACTTGTCAATTGTTTGTGAAATTTACTAGCAATTTCAGAGTGCAATTGGGCCAAACCTGAATGGGTAGGTGAAAGTGGCACTGAGGGTTTCATTGCTGCTTCCGCCACAGAAGATGGAAACCACATTTCTGCCGGTATATCCTCCACAGGTCCCGAATGCAAGCACAGCCGTGAGCTGAAGAAAACGAGAGCATTATGTATGAAACGCTCCATGCAAACAATAGAAGCATGCAGACACGTCTTCAGTTTCCTACATGCACAAACCTGAAGATGCACTGCTGAGTTTACCATGAAATAAGCTTTCTTCGCTGCCCGCGTTCATGAATCATCTGACATACTAATCTGATCTTGTGCTCAGTTTTCACCTTGATTTCCTCACAGTTTGTGTTTAACCCTTGGAAGTTAAATGAAGACCTGCTGTTCACGGCCAACATCAAGCTCATTTTCCAAAACCAGATGCTTAGTTTCGCTGCATGATACATCCTGTTTGCCAGCTCATTCTCAAGAAGCAATTTAAACAAAACAGAGAAACTTCTCGTTTGTCCCACTTTCGGATTTATGCTTTATAGACAGCAACAGCTGAGTCAGTAACTCCATTTTCCCTGCCAATAACAAATTCCTTTGAGGAAATAAAGAAGGGAGGAACTTCATGTAAGTAGGTGGCTAAAGAAAACTCAAGACATGCTGAGTTGCTAGTGAAGGGAATGTGCATTTTATGCAAAAAAATAAATAAATAAATACATGCAAGGGGGGGGTCCAAAAGTCTGAAAGAGGCTTATTTTTTCAGATTTTTCATTATTGCATTTAAAACGCTTTTTTTTATATATATTATCAGCATGATTCTATCCTGTGACATTACATTTCATCATTTCTTAGTACGCACTCGAGCATGCAATAAGAAAACATGATGAAACTGAAGGTTTAAAAGAAAAAAATACATTACAAAAATTACTGAAAAAATATATTATAAATATGCATTACTCAGTAAAGATACTCTGTGTTTTGCATGAAGTACTAAACCTAAAAATATTAGTAGTCGGGACTAAAGATGCTTAATCTATACTATACTTTGCATGGAATAATGCATTGCTGTAAATGCGTTTTTAGCCAGGCCTTTGCCCTCCTTATGAAGTTAAAGCTTGAAAACGTGCTCAACAGATTTGGATTTTCTTACTTACCCACTCCACGACTTTCACAAAACCCAGAGGCTCTTTAACGGGGGTCAAATTGAATCTAAATCCCGTCTGCATCTCTCCCCACCGACCCAGATATCCTCCAGGAAGAAAAAGGAAGGGGCTTGAATCTCGCTGGCTCAAGTTTTCATTAAAAAAAACTGCAAGTTTGACAGAGTGACGTGGTTCTGTGGTAAATGATGCTGCTCCTCCCCCGCGAGGAAACCGGAGTAAATCCAGATGAGGATAGAAACGGAGTTTCTGATTTGCACGGCAGATTTATTTCTGATTTTATACGACAACACGGGGTACTTCAATAATAATAGATTTGATTCATATGCATCTGGCGCGTGTATCCAGTATACGTCATCACGAGTTTCAATAGTTTCTTCTCTAAGAAGTGAATGAAGCGCGTTTAGGAGTCCAGCGAACAATATTTCAGTCATATGATTCTGTGAGACGCTAGAGATGGATTCTCGACATTCCTTGTGCTCCGTTATAAACTCAAGTCTCTTAAAGGAACAGTTCACCCAAAAATGAAACTTGTCATTTGAATGGCTTATGGTGGTCGAAAGATATGTATTCTTTTTTACACATTTAAGCAGCATTATTAAACATTTCAGTAACCACAAATGTTTCACTACAAAGTGGTAAAGTTCGCGACGTGAAGTTACGTTACTATAACAACAGCTTGAGAATTCAGTTCAAGATCGCGAAATATGGCTGTCTAAAAAAAATTACAAAGTGCTAATTGTTTCTCGAAAGTTCGATTCTGTCGCGATCGAACCCTACATGGCGAAATTTTGTGTTCTAAAAAAGTATTATTTTTAACAGTTAAGCACAAATTTCAGCACCATTTTTTAATAATTTCATTGACCACAAAAGTTTGATAACTGTGAAAAGTTACGTTACTATAGCAACAGTTCGCTTCTGGAGTGATTTTTTTTATTTTTATTATTATTAATTAAACATTCTTTCAGAAAGTGTGACAGAACATATGCCAAGGAAAAAAGCCAGGGGTTCAAGGATGACAAAACAATACATAGCAATTACAAATCAAAAGAGAAAGAGTGAAAAAAGAGAGAAAAAAATAAGATAAATAAAATAAATAAGCAGATCACAACAAAAAAAATATACTCTTCCCTCGAAACATAAAATAATTATCAAATAAAAATTATACAAGCTTCTGGAGTGATCACTATGGGACACTACATGACGAAACAAGTACTGTATAAATATTTTTGACCATTTATATATTATATAATCCACATATTTATTATACGCATTTATAGTTAGTATATATTTAGTACTCTTAAGACTTTAATATTTCTTTTAAAATATTATAATATATATTATAATAATTATAATGTTTACAGAATTTATATTATATATTATTATGTAAATAACATCCTTTATGTTGGTGTTTTAAAACATTTTTAAAACGTTTAGCTAACTGTTCTGGCGCAGAAAAATATAATTTGGTTATTTACAGACAAACTGCAACTAAACAAAAATATGAATGATTGAAGTCTATCAGTTCATAAAGCTTGTAGTTGAAAATAGGACAGAATACTGTATGTACATTGTGCAATGAATGACTGATAGCAAATATGACCAGTAAAAGCTTATTTTCCAAATCAAATGATCATGTGTTGACCACTGCATCCAGAGAAATACAACCCAAACCTGAATCGGTATAATATTGCTTTTTATTTAAACTTTCACACTAATTTTCCTTAACACAGTTTTAAACTCGTGGTCAAAATGAAGTGATTTCATTACTTGATTGAAGGCTAGTGCATTGAGAAACAGTTTACTGTCCTTACAGCAGCTATAAAAGGGAATGGTTTCATCTTTTTCACTATTCCATAAAAAAGGAAAAGAAATAATAATAACATATCAGCAAAAACGAAGGACTGTAGTTGTTGTTTTAATATGCTGTCAAAACGGCATCGGTCGTGTTAGTTTTAAAATATCCCAAGAGGATGAAATAAAAAGGGAGACCCAACATATACATAAAAACATCAATGAAATTATAATTAGCGAGTATCGTCAATCAAACAAGTATGTACATATACACTCGCACATATGCATATCAACACACGTGCCAGAGACTGAGTGACAGCAGTCTTTCTACAGAACGTAACAGATACGTGAATATTCTGTTGGTACAAAATGGCCATTAGACAAAAATAAGAACAGATTTCTATTTGCACTAATAAGAAGCCAGCTCTCTCAAAACATACACACACGCCGATATATACAAGAGAGGAGGCAGTTTGGCCACATTTTTCTGACTATGGATATTTACTATGGTAACTCTGGTGGTATTTACGTCTATCATAAAAAATAATTATTCTGGAGTTTGAAACAGTAAGTATAGAAAATAGTAAAACCAAGCTCTTCTAAAATGATTCCCGCTGTATAATAAAACTGGTGTTTTTAAATAAAGAGCTGTAGTGAAGAATATAATATTTAAAAAAAAAAAGACTTTTTTGTTGACTTAAACATGTCAGGTTTACATTGTATATCATGACGTAGCATTTAATATCTTGGCAAAATCAGGATAATGTTCTCTGCAGAAAGGGAAGGGTCTATTATATTTGGATGAATCCAGTCAAGAACACGTCCAGATCATATTTCACGCCAAAAATCAAAAGAAAGAAATAAGAAATTATATTTTGCATAAAGAAAACAAATCTTACTTTTAGGACCATTAAGATTTTTTACATTGTGGCACTATTTTTCATGAAATAAAGCCCATAAATTCCCATTACTACTATAATGCAACAGCATGATATATATATACACGTATACATACATATATATAGTCGTGTGTGTGTGTATGTATATTATACAGTATTTATACAGCATGTGTGCTGTACAGCCTTTTTTATGCCTTTTCATTTATGCTGATTTAAAAAAAAATCCTTTTATTGAAATATTAAAAAAAATACTGCATTACAGTAACAACATTTGACATTTTCAGAGAATAATTAATGATAATCAATCACCATTGATAATGTCAAGAATTATAGTAAAAGTAAAACATCTGGAGTATAGTAATGGGAATTGGTGGTTAAATATGCTTAAATATCATGGAAATAATGCCGAAATGCTTATTTCTTTATGCAAAATGACATTTCTCATTTTTTCCTCTTGATTTTAGGGCGAAATGTGACATAAACATGCTGTTTTAGGTTTCATCTTTCAAATAAAACCAGAAATGACATCAAACAAACACAAGGGCAGCGAAAGAGAATGAAAGTATCCCTCTGGTTCAGCCATCTCCTTTGCATAAAGGAATAGATCAATCCTTGGATAAAGTGATAAACCCTACACACAACATTCACATTCAACAAACACAGAACGATTACCTTTCTGTCCTACAGTCAAGCAAAGCGAAATCTTCTCGCGGTATACGCACACATAAACGTCTCCATTCCTGCAAAGACGTGTGATCAATAGCACGCTTGGTCAAATACACAGTTAAATGATTTAAATAGCATGATAACTGCTCTCATCCGCTGTTAGAAAGAGACACTGAAGCGTAGCAGAGTCAGTAGACAGAAACATAGAACAGCTCTGTACACTGAACGTGGGGTAACTGTGTGTCCTCACGTCTGTCGGGACGCAGGTTCTCTCGGGTGGGTGTGGGTGGAGAGAGGGCTGATGGGAAACGCTCTCAGAGCAGCAGATCCTCCAGTTCGCTCTCCTTCAGCTTGGCATTGTCTCTGACCTCATCGAAGGTGTACGTCTTTACAATCTTCCCGTTCCTGAACACAGTGTGCAGCAAGTCCTGCGAGGAAACAAGAGGAAACGGTCGAAATGAAGATGACCATATGCAATTATCAGGGTTTTAAGAAGTTTTTAAAATCAAATTTAAGACCTGCACGAACAAAATTAATACCGTATGTCTCACAATCTCAAAATATATGATTTAGTTCATTAATCAGGTATGCATTCAATTGCAAAACCGGGTAAAAGCAAGTTTAAAATACTCAAGACATGTTTTATTCAATATATGCACGTGCATTTAAAATGGTTTATGCTCTAATTTATCCATATGTATGAATTATAGGTTGATCGATATTGGATTTGCTGATACGATGTGTTTAATGAAAGGCAATAAACAGCATCGAAATACTGAATGTATTAATGTTATTTCAGAGAAACGCCCCAGGAATTTACACAATTTAATTTATGCAGGACTTTAATTATAAACAAGCCCAAAATACTCTGGGACTCTTATTTTGAAATGTCAGTGTTTTACTACTTCCAGCTGCTAATTCAAATGAGGGAGATAAAATATGCACTCTTACAACCATCTGTAACCTATTACAATATAAGCACCATAAAGCAAACATTTCAATAAAGTATCAACAGTAAATCATAAGCAATCGCATATGCATATAATTCATTGATGGCAAACTGCTCTGAAACTGCAGAATGTTTGAACATTTAATTGAATCCTAGCCTTTTGAAGTTTATTAATCACATTAAGCAGTATCCCAATTCCTGTTTTTCTTTCGCCAAATTTAAGACCTCTTAAAATGATAATTAACCCATTTAGGCCTAAAACGCCTTAAACGTCTTAAAGGTAAACACACACAGATGTGTGATCAGGTTTTAATGGGTTAAGACTTTTGTTATACCATTTGATGTTTAAAACTTTAATGGCCTCAAATCTGATCAAACTCAATTGAATACTTTTTAAGGACTCAGGAGTGAATTCATATTTTTCTCCTAAATGCATTTAATTAATTGATATTATTGATTAATTTTTAGTCACATACCTCTCCGTATTCCTCTAGATCACCCTTCCCCTCTTCCAGAGTAACAAAATCTCCAGTTGGCGTCCTGTGAAGAGAAAGCCGGCCCTTCTTTGACCTTTTGTTGGGGTCTGCAACAGGGTCTTTGAAGACGTTTACCTGTAATTAACAACATATTATTAATTAATAATTTATTTTCTCAATATTACTGATCTAAATAAAACATATTGTATGCAAGCTCAGATAAATTCTATTCAGAAAGAGACCAGGGATGTCAATTTACAGGAGTTTTCTACTGTCATTAAAAAGTATTTTTATATATATATATATATATATATATATATATATATATATATTATTATTATTTATATCATTTTATATATTTATATAAAAAATATAAATTATTAAATAATTATATTTTGCATAATTTATAGCCAAATTCCCATTAATACTATGCAAACGTAGCAAAAGTATCACATTGTTACTAATGTAACACTAAAAAAAAAAAAATAGGATATTTAAATATACAGCATACATAAAAATACTGCATTAAAGTATCAAAATTTTACATTTTCAGTGTTAAAAATGAGAATGATTAATGGGAATGTCCACTGAGAATTATCTGTGGTAGAATATGCTTAAATATCATGAAAATAATCATAATGGTTATAAAAATGGCTTAATTTTGTTCATGCAAAATCACTCCAAATACCTGTATGTGCTTTCATCCCACTTTAAGTACAATACAAATCAATACAATTAAAGACGAAGCATATAATTGCATTGTCAGCAAATGAAAATGCTAAATTTGACGACACTTACGCCCAGTCCGTTCGTCACCACATAACTGCACTTAAAAGAGCAGTTGAGCAGATCTCGGGTCAGTTTCTGCAGCAAAGCTCCTCCTGAGCCAAACGCAATGTTCTCAATGCTCCATCTGTGCTCTTTCATGCCCTCCACAATCTGTGTAACACAATAAAATAGGTACAGAATGAATTTAAATTCATATAGCATAGTGTCAAGGTTCTGACGTGAACTGGACAACATACACACCTCCTGTAAAGTATTGATGTCCACTCCGTCACCCTGAATGACTCTGATGTAGGGCGGAAGCACCTTATAGCCTTTAGAGTTCTCAACCAGAGGAAATTTCTTTCCTAAAATTTCTAGGACCTGGAAAATAAGATTTAATAGACTCAATGCACATGCTATGCATCACACTATGCATATATATATATATATATATATATATATATATATAAAAAACAATCATATAATGAAATATAAAAATGATAGAATAATTAATCAATTGCCAGCCACAGTTAGTATGATTTTTGATGCAATGATGTCTACCTTTAGCACAGTGTCTAGAGGATTTCCTGAATCCGGTCGGACCACCAGCGGGGCGTCTGCACTCCTCATCTCGATCAGACCCCTCAGGTCCTCCCCCCAGATCTTCTCGCAGGCATTGTAGATGTCGTAGCTGTCGCTGACGATTGACACAGGGACAGAAGGAAACTGCTTGATGATGTGTTCAAAAGCATCCTTCTCATGGTCCTTCCCCCAGGCAGTGATTGTGCTGCAATGCAAAGACACAGTTAGTGAGATCAGGCAACATCAAGATAGAAAAGCTAAATTACTAAAAAAAAAAAAAAACTATGTTATTATATTAGACTGTTCTATTATTGTTATTAATACTACTACTACTATGAACTTTTCTTAAAATTATGCATTTTTTCAGCAAATTACTCATTTGTTAGCATTACAGACTTTACAGATGAAAAGCTAAATTATTTAAAAAGAAAACTTATATTATTAGACTGTTCTATTAATTATTAATACTACTACTACGACTACGAATTTTTCTTAAAATTATGCATTTTTTCAGCAAATTACTCATTTGTTAGCATTACAGATATATATATATATATATATATATATAGTTAAAAAAATGCTTACATACGCACACTGTGTTAGCATTACAGACTTTACAGCTTAAAAAAATATGTTAATTATTAATTATACTTTATTTAATTATATATATATATATATATATATATATATATATATATAATATATGTATTAAAATTGCTAAACTAAGACAAAACTAATATAATATATAGTATATATTATAATATATAGTTTTATAATAATAATAATAATAATAATAATAATATATAAAATTATTATTATAAAACTATATATTACAAACAATAAAATTGCAAAAAGATCGCTCCTAAAACCATTGGCTGACTGTACTCAAGTTCTGATATCTACCACTAGGTGGCAGCATTTACCACAACATATGTGGAAGCGTGACTCAATTACAAAAGCACTACTGAAACTACAGCAAAATTCCTGTTTCCATTCACTACTTCAAAAATTGCACTACAAATCACTGGAGTGTGAAGAAACACTGGTCTTTGGTAATTATGTAACAGGGCACTGTCAGCTCCTGGTACAGGGCAGAAAATGAGAAGTGTAATGATGCGGCACTAACTTATGCGGCACTCATCTTATACCTCACTTACGACACAAGTAAAAGGAAACTCTTCAGGCAAGTTCACATTGTTTTGCAATGCAATTTACTATCTTCAAGCTCTTAGCTTCAAGTTGTTCCACCTGTGCTCTGCAGCTGGTACTGAGAAACCAGGAACCGGGTCTTTGGTGCCGTAGTACTTCTTGATAACGCAGATCCCAGCGACAGTGTCTGTTCCTTTGAAGTTTACCAAGTGTGCAGATGCGCCGATACCAGCCGTCTGAAACCGAAACACAAGTATAAACACACAGCTAGTGCAGAAACGAAACCATCAAGAGAAAATTACAGGGTGGAGGATGCTTAATATGTACTGTATGTATGAAATGCTTGCTATTTACAGTTGAATGTTATAAATATGAGTAAGGAGACACTTCTGACTTGGATAGAGTCTCATCTTAGACATTCCAAGCATGTACTTAAATCAGATTTGTTGGGTTTGGGTGACAGTAAACAGTCTCTCCGAGCTTTTAGCACTTCAAATGAAGTGTAGCAACACATAAATGTCACCTCTTGAGATGAAACCCCTCTGTAGCCAAAGTCATGCAGTTTATATTCCAGTCCTTCCAGGCTTCCTGACGTTTCCATGAGATATTTGGCCAGAATCTTCTTCTGTTCTCGAGAGTTGGTCGCGACGGTGATGGGATACCAGGTCTGAACCAGGATAGTCTGTTGAGGAGACAAATTTGCATTTTTGCAACATTTCATTTACATAAAACAATCAGAAACGTGTTGCTTTGTTAGCATTTTGCACAACGTGTGAACACTTCCTGTGAGTTTTCCTGTATTGTCACATCTGAAAGTGGCAAATTTCTTGGAACACAAAAACAAAAGTGAAGTCAGCTGGAACCTGAACCCAAAAAGCAACCTAAAGCTTGATGCGACCTGAGTGCTTGGGAATGTGTCACAGAGTCAACACAGCGACTGCACAGAGGTTTTGCTGGACTCATACAAGGGGATGCCAGGCAGAAATGCTTTGTTGAAGACCAGCCGGTCAAGTCAATGTTATCACACTGAGCACATACCCTGATAAGCCCTGGTGCTCTTTGGGCACAAGAACATCCTAGTGTCCCAACCATATGAACTCGATTCAACTCATCTGAACATCTGAGATTCTAGGACAGTGATTTTTAATGCAATCACTGACAGTTTTGTGACTTCTGGATGATGTTTTTGCCCCAAACCATGGCTGAATCAGCTACAAAACCCCCACAAACCTCATTTCATAATGATGTTATTAATTTCTCATTGAAGTCTCAATCAACATCGGAACCCATTTTACTTAAATAACTTGATGTATTTCAAAGTGAAACAGAATATTCAGTGAGAAAAATGTTTAATGGGATTTGATTTCGTCCATCAGGATCTGACTGGATCATGAAAAGTGGGCATTAAGTCTCTAATATTTTAAAACAATGCCTAAATAGCTGTTTGGCAACCGGTTAACATTAGTCAATAGCTCGCGTAACCTAATAAAATTATGTCAATCAAAAAATAAAGTAATTTTAGAGAAAAAAAATGCACTGATGAAACATCACAATAAGATTAAAAAAAAAAAAGATCGGGAACATCAGGCATGTATACAGCTAAGGACAAAAATAATATAATATAATATAATAATAATAATAATAATATTATTATTATTAAATAATGAGTATTTAACAAATTAATAATAACAACAATAACAATAACTATTATTAATTTATTATAATAAACTAATAATTATTACATGAATAATAAACATTATATATAATTTTATTTTAGAAAATACAGTAAAATTACATAATTTACATATATATATATATATATATATATATATATATAACAATACATTTTTTAAATTATACATTATTAAATAATGAGTATTTAATAAATGTAATAAAATGCTACTAATAATGAATATATATATATATCATTTTAGAAAATATAGTAAAATTACATATATTTATATTACAATACATTATTACATTACATTACATTATTTTACATGAAATTACATCACATTATTTAAATTACATACAATATTTATGGCTTTTTTTTGCTTTCAAAGAGCTTTTATTTTGGCTGAAAACCATAGGGAGCCATTAAAGTTTCTCTTTTGTTGGCAACAGATATATAAACAATTCTCATTGCAAATTTAGAAAAGCAGTACATGTTCCATTTACAGCAATCACAGCAGCTCGTCAGACTATATATTCACACTCACAAAACGCAGCCAGATTTGATTTTGGTAACCATTTTACTGGATTTTGGCACTTGAAATTTGGCATGTGATAAGAAGCTAAATTTACTTAAACAGTGACTTAAAATGACACATCCGCAAGCTAGTGCGATGAACACCGGATTCATCTGACTGATGGCTGCAAAGTGATCCAAACAGCTTCCTCGCATTGATCTGAGGGTTTTCTGCTTCTTCAGCGAGTAAACTTCATACTTAATGTCATTAAGTCTGAGTCATGGATCAACGGCGCCCAAAATCTGTCTTTGAGCTCAGATGCGCATCCTGCCGTCAGAGATTACCTTTAAACTGCCAAGGTCACTTGTGCGAGCGCCGGGTCACATGCCTGTGTGCCAGCATGTGACCATCGCAAATAAGACACTCTCTCCACTCTCCCAACACAAAGGATGAAGGTTTAAGAGAAGCTTATACTAAATATTTTAATTATCAGTAAAATGTCACCTTGTGAGTCTGAAAAGTCTCCAAACAGTTCAGTTATTCGTAAGCATCAGTCATTTCCCATGGTCATCATAAAGGAAGCAGACGTGTGTTTGCAATCACTGGAGACTAGATATGTGGTGACAGTGTGTACTGAGAGCCAAGGGCATACAGACACACACACACACAGTCTAAATTTACCAGCTAAGCATGACAACATATTTGCCATACATTCAAAGCCCTCTGACTCATCTGTAAAAGGGCTCAAACAAAGCTGATTTTACTATACAAATGACTCAAAATGGCTAGAGCGACAGGTGTAGTATATTGTGACGATTGTACAGGTGTGGCTGGATATCAGACCGTCAGCATGACTCGGCAGGTTTGACCCTAATCCTAATGAGAAAGTCGAGTGGCATGACATTTCACTTTTTGCACAGTCTGTTACAGCAGGTTTGACAGAAAGAGTCTGATCCATCATATGGAAAGTTTGGAAAATGCTGTAGACATTACAGTGAGAAACGTATACTGCAAGTCCAATTATACATAATTACTCTGAATTATGAATCAAAGGAGGACCATGCTGCCAAAACGGGCACCCTACTGTTTACTCCACTTGTGATTCATGAAATCTGTGTGTTCTGTGGCTAATACACAGTGTCTAATGAATTTAGATTATCTTGACTGAATTATTAAATCTGTATGAATCACATTTTGGATTTATATTTTGGGTCAATTCAAAAGAAATCAGTAAATTAGCCAAAGATGTTTAGTTTATAAGCATATATTCTATACAAAAACATAACAAAATAGTTCAAATGGTAATGCAATTTCAAGGATTCAGGAATAATAATCTCCATAGATTTAAAATATTAAATACATTTTTTAAATATTCCTGTTGGCTCAGTAGTTTTACAACACTTTCAATGCCACAAATATGATATATAATAATTAATTTAATTTTCACCATTGTATTAAATAATAAATCATAATACAGCTAAATTAAAACAGACAGCACAAAATTTGTGAAAGAATAAAACTTTCACACTTTCATAATGCCTTACTATCAGTAAAATCTTATTAAAATATATTAAATTATTAATATGATAATTACATTTATAAATTTGTTTGGCTAGACATGGTTTTTGATCATTAAAATTTAATTAATCCCTCTAACTGAATCCAGAAATATGAATGAAATTCAGCATTCTGTTTCAACAGAATTCATACAGAAAAAATAAAAGAGATTGCATATTGTTTTATTACTCTTCAAATGTTAAAAAATATATATATTTAATTATCATTATTATTATTATTTAATTAATTAGACTAGACATGATTCATCATTTTTATAATTTAATTAAACTCTTAAAACTGAATCCAGATATATTAACAGATTTTATTCTATTTAAATAGAATTTACATAAAAACAAAATTTGGGAAAAAACTAAATTAAATTAATTAAAAATAAATGTGATGTTTTCTGCACAAAATCAAGTTATAATGTAACTCTATGGGAGCTATTTATCTATCCAAACATGTCATCATTCATAAAAATGAATCATTTTTAATCTTTCCTAGACTTTCACGAGTCATTCTTACAATTTAAGACTATAGAGAGATAATGCTACACAGATGTTGTCTAAATCAGTAGAGCTCAACAACAATGTTCAAATGTTTAGACTTGCAAGCTTTAAAATCACATATACCTTATCAATGAAAGTAAAATGTTGAGACAGTTCTGGACCAGTACAGATCAGTCAAATGGACCTGAAGTCCTTTGTACTGACCGTGGTCCATCCTAACTGGTAGAGAATGGAAATAAATGCCATGGATGTTGTGTTCCTATGGGAATTAAACTTATATACTGACAAAATGTAAAATGCAAAGTAAGTCTTTAGATAAGTGTAAAATATACTGTAGGGATCAGTTTAGGGTCATGCCTCACCTCTACCCAGTTAGTGAGCCAGTAGCACTCCGGATCTGTGCTTTCTACGGTGAACAGTACATTCCCACGCGGGATAACACTTCCCTCCGGCACAGCCTTGATTTCAATGGGCAGGTGACCGTTGTATTTCTGCAGTAATGTAACATAAGAGACGTGATTGAACATCCCTGATGGGACAAACATTTGGCACAGACAGAAATGTCACAGAGGTGAGCTTTTCCATACCTCCAAAATGTAATTCCATCCTTTTTCATTGAACACATCATCCTGAAAGTGTTCCCGGTACACCTCCTTTGCTTCCTGAATCTTTTCTCGTGTGACGACCTGTCCTATGAGTGCAAAAAGAAGGGATGAGACAACTGTGAGACCAGAGTAATACACACCTCAAGGAAGTGACTGAACAATGCAGGAATAAAAAACACTGGTGGTGTGTGTCCGTGTGTATGTGTGTGTTTGTGTGTGTTTAATTGCACATTTTCCTACATCCTTGCTTTACTGCATTAAGGGACTCTTCCTTGCTCACAAGTGTAGCTTTGTCCCACCAGTACATTACCTAGACACAACAAACTGTCTTAAAGGCACAGTACCCTTAAACTCGCTACTTGTGTATTACATGTTAATGTAATAATTTAGCAGATACTGTGACTTAAAAGCAGGAACTAGATTTACACTAAGGAAAGCAGTTCTTGCAAGACTTGCAGGGTTAAAGTTTAAAGTTTTGTGTTTATGAGGCAGTATTTGATTAATAATGGAATAGCTACATGTTTCTTACTAGTCATGCATTTCACTGAATGAGAATCTGCCTTTATACTGAAAAAAAAATGCAAAGAGCTACAAGAAAATCAGGGCAGTATCAGCTGTGCCTAAGACTAAGAAATCAGCGAACATGTGAAACGTATGGTAAATATAAAATACACACAGTGTGTTTATATGTGCATGTTTTTATTAATGCATATCAGTTGTTCTGTTTATTCTGTTTATGTTTATTCTGAAACCTTTATTTGTGAATATATGCATTTAATAGAAATTTCACAAATGCATCATACCTCTTGTCTTTAACTTTTTTTTAAAACATTTTTGTGTGTGTGTGTGTGTGTGTATATGTGTGTGTGTGTGTGTGTGTGTGTACAAATAGGGTTATTATACAGTAGTCAACATTTGAAGTGGGTCAAAAAAGTTCATCAAAGTTGTTCTAAGACAAGAATGGGTATTGTTTTTGTTTTAGGACAACTTTGATTAAAGGTTTTGATCCACTTCAAATGTTGACTACTGTAGTTAACTAAAACTAAAACCACTAAAAATACGTTTTCGTTACTTATTTTTGAAGCAAAATAAACATTAACTGAAATAAAATAAAATACAAAAAACTTCTTATTTCAGCTAGTTGCCAAAGTAACATTTTGTTTTAACAATGAGAAATCTAGTTTAGATTTAGTAACTTGGTGTACTAAAATAACTAAAATTAAAATTAAATAAACAAAAACTACAAAATGCATAAAATAAACGAAATATGACAAACTAAATATGACAAAACCACACAACAAAATTACCAAAACTTTAATCAAGATTAAAATTAAAACATAAAAAATAAAAACTGATTGATTCAAAATATTAACAAGAACCATAAAAGCATCTCAACAGTGCTAAAACAACACTGCTATAAAATTAATCAAAATGTCTGTAATTTAAGTACAGAAATACTATGACGACAGTCGCTGCTTGAATCTAAAACGTTCTTACAGTATTAAGTTTACAAAAGACTGCAATGATCTGCAAAACAAATTCTGAGGTTTGAGATTTAGGGGAAAAAATGGTCAAATTCAAGCATAAAAAATGGATCAAAGGGAGACAACAACAGAAATAGAAGTAGTGCAACTTCAGTATTTATGCAGAATTCTGCACTGAATCTATGACCAGGGCTGCATCGGGCAGCTGTCTTTTGTGGGTGAAAGAGCAGATGTTCAATTGTCTTGTTTCAGCCTATCACACAATTTCTAAAGCCTTCACCCCAGTGCACCATGAAATCCTTTTCAATGTAAAAATAGACAAAATTCCTTTATAAATGTAGCACATTTGAGCGGCATGCGAGAACAACAACCTCAAACTAGACTGCTTGTCACACGTGTTAAACTCAAAGCACTATTTTCTTAGCCTATAACTCTACCATTAAGTTTGGTCATTTAACACTGGCGCCATCACGAGAATAAATGTTATTATTTTTCGGGCTGACTGTATGACTAAGTTTGGAGGGCAGGCTGCATTCTTGAGCGCGAACACAACCCAAAATTACAAGCGAGGCTGCGTTTTCCATTTGCAACTTAAAGTAGTGCTAACAGCCGCGTCCAACGTACCTTTTAAATACCTGTGGAGAATGTACTGAAGCCCATAGAAGACCGTTTTTTCGTACTTGACTTTTCTGAGCTTGGTAGGGTCTGTCTTCTTCTCGCGGCACTCAAAGTAAGAGTACACCTTGCTGGTGTTGGGTGGGTACTGTTTGTAATGTGTAACCTGCAAGAAAGAAAAAAACAACATATTACATACAATTCATAAACTGAAAGAACCATACAACAACAACAAAAAAATCTTCTGGCATGGCTGTGTTAACATTGCAAATATGGTAATGGATGTCAACAAGCCTGGGTGCGTCCGTGTCCACACAGTTTCCTGTAATTTAGACAGCTGCTGGGTTTGAATCTAGCTGGTCTGCCAGCAATTCAAGACCACCAACAACATATTACACACATTATTAGGCAGACATCACAACTACTATTATTCTGACACTAAATATTAAGCTTTGACACATAGCTCGTCCTGCACTGTTATTAATATGGACAAGAATGATACATCAAATCATGCACCTCAAATGAGCTTCTAGCCATTTATTTGTAAAATTTACTAGCAATGTCTGAGTGAAAATTGTTTATATTATGCTGAAAAACATCATTGGCCAATAACTAACTCATTTATTATTATCATATCTTTTTAGCTGGTAAACGTCTCTCCAGGAAGTTTTATCTCTCAATTCATTATTTTTAATGCACCATATGTGTTTTAAAGTTGAAGTTTGTAATTTTTTGTCAAAATAAAATCTCTTAACCCAGTTTATTGTGCATTGACTACTGTACGTACTGCCAATTATTAGTTTATCTCTGCCAAAAGTAGGGTTGGGAATCGTTTGAATGTTATCAATTCCGATTCCGATTCCGTTTATCGATTCTGATTCTTATCGATTCCCAGTTTTGATTCCAATGTAGTTAAATTAAACGAAGTCAAAATTTAGATATCAAACATATTTATTCTGTTTCTCTTTTTGAAAAACGTTTAATTGCTGCTGAATACCATGAACAAAAATCAGCCAGCTACATAAAAACTGGACTTGATTAAGAGCTGTTTGTGTGTAAAATAGAGTTGCACAATTCTTCTTTTTTTTTTTTTTAATGGAGGTTGTAGTTTTCTAACAATTATGAAGCAAAAATATTAGACAACTAAACAAAATCTCATGGAATTTATGAATGGAATGATTCAATGACTCACTCAAGATTTACTTGTTTCATTACTGGACTAATCAGTGTTTCAGATAAATACATTTTAAATTACAAATACTTTTTAAACAGCCCTATTTCACCACCTAAAAAAAAGACACACAGCACACAGGAATTGATAGGTAGAATTGAAGTTTTAATTTTACAACAAGCATCCGATTCCTGACCTTAAGTATCCGATTCTGGAATTGGAATTGATTTTTGATTCCCAACCCTAGCCAGATGTGTAAACACTGAGCATCCCAGGCACCATAAAAATATTTAGAGTGGCCCTGCTCAGATATGCCAATCATTACAGCTCAACCAATAGCGAGAATTTGGAGCATGGCTACTGTACCAGACTGAGCCAGAGGGTGTTTAACTGGCTCACGCATTACAAGGGAAAGGAAATTCAGATTCAGTTACAGAAGAGCGAGCCAAAATTCAAAGATGTGCCAAAATATGCAGAGACAGAATTGTTTTTACAAGATGGAGAACTGATGGAATCTAGGTTTGGGTTTCAATCAAGATACCACACTTGTGGAGCTTCTCCATGACAGGGAAGGTAAACTCAATTTCTTGCCATGCTTGTTAGCTCTTTACTGTAAAGACCCAGATAAAATAGTAAGATATTGTAAGGATAAGAACTCATTGTAAAAGAGTAAGCAGCATTTGCAATGGCTGTCTGCTTTATTTTTCCGCTAACTGACACTAGAAACACAGAAATGACATACTTCACCTTTAAAAGTTGCAAAAGAAAAAAATGACTCTGCACTATTTCTAATCAAACACTTGTTAACTTGTTAATGAGTGCACTCAGATTACATTGAAGCACATCATTCTGTACCTGGGATGTGCGTAAACGCTCTTTTTTGAGCCTTTCTTACGCGAGAACTAGTTTTGCGCAACAAAAGGTTGTAGTTATTTCGATTATTTATTTGTTAAAGACTGGTGGTGAGTTTTGCACAAGCAACAAATTTTTCCTCAAATACAGTACAAAAAAAATCCCATTTGCCCTCTTGCTCTTCAAAGAGTAGCGATATAAATACATTCTATGCTGAGAATGTAACTACAGTTACACTAGATATCAAACAGGGCTCTACAGTGCGACCATTTCAGTCGCATTTGCGACTGAAAACTACTGCGTGCGACTATGAAAAAATATTTAGGAGCACCAGTGCGACTGACCCGATCAGCATATTTGTGTTTGTGCTGAGGGAGCTTTAAAGGTTTCTAACGTACTTACGTGTTTTTGCAGCGTTGAGTAATGTATCACAGACGTATTCTCTCATTATAACAAAAAAAAGTGTAGACAGAATGTAAATAAGAGATTCATTGTGCAGTGTAAGGAGCTTCGTTGATTATAATGGAGTTTTGTGAGATCGCGATGAACTAAGATGAGTGACAGCTTTTAATGATTATTAAGGGAGTTTGCAAATGTGATATTGATTTAATACAACAGTTCAGTTTAATAACAGTTCATTAAACAAGAAGTTAATATTAAGTGACTTATATTGTCTGACTACAACATGTTGCCTTATTTTACTCTATTTCATCAACGAAAATAGTTTCAAACAAAGAAACAGCTGAGCCGCTGCGCATCTCCATTCAAACACAGCGGTGTTTCGTTTATGAATGAACTGCGTTTTTAAACGAATCTAGTGAGTCAATGATTCAATTACCCATTCATAAAGACAGTCACGTACTTCATTCCTGAATGAATCGGCCGTTCGAACGACTCAATCAAATAAATGATTCAGTGATCAATCATTGACATACCGCCCCCTACTGGCACTTTGTTTAATTTTTAATGTATCTTTTCTGTTATTTAAATCTTTTAATATTTCTACATTCAAAATTGTATATTTAAAACATTAACCTCAGCATGAATTTATGAATTTAATTGCACTTATGCAAGCTCTGAGCTTACACCTACTGAAAATACACCTACATGCCACTTGTGTGTTCTGTGCCACCTCTGTAGTACAAATTTATTCCTTAAATACTGATTTCATTTGATTGGTATCTTATTCTACTTGTTTTTATTCTGTTGTTTTAATTAGAAATGATAAAAAGCTTATAAATATATTTTTTTGAATTTGACAAAAGATGACATACTTTTAATAAAGTTAGAAAAATGCCATTACAAAGGTAAAAACAAAATTCCCTGTAAATCACTTTAAGGAGTCAAATATCACCTCGTAATGGGAAGGTTAATTTTTGATTATTGATTTGAAGGTGCTCCTAAATTTTTTAAATTAGGAGCACAAGCGTTCCTAAAAAGAAAAGTAAGAGTAGAGCCCTGTTAGGGTGTGTAAATGATGACAGAATTTTTATTTATGTTGGTGAACTGTCCTTTTAAATATATAAGTGTAGTGCTCAAATATATTTAAAGTGTATTTGTGCATATGAAATTTATGCATGATTTTTTTGTGTTTTGAGGACAGCCTGTCTAACTGTTTTTCTGAAACTGAAAATATTAAATGTTTATCTGAAGCTATGTTTCTGAATTTTTTTTCTCATGCTCTCCATACTTGTGTATGTTATGTGGCACATTAATATTGTGTCGTTTAAGGGGGAAAAAAAACTAAAATTGTCTGTGCTCCTAAATTTTTGACTGTGCTCCTAAATTTTTGACTGTGCTCCTAAATTTTTTTGATTAGGAGCACAAGTGCTCCTAATAAAAAAAAGTTACCGTAGAGCCCTGTAAGCTCCTTTCTGATATTTTGTCAACCCTCTACAATCCGAGTAAATCACTCGCATATGCGACTAAATTTAACTCTGGGCGACTAAATGATGTTTAATATTAGCCAATGGCTAATAAATTCTCAAATTTTACTCGCCAGTGTGTGAGTTGGAGGCTAAGTATAAGTTTAGCACAAATATATATTCACTCGCGGAACACTGACTGAGCGCTTCAGATTTTCGCTCTCGGTCAAGCGATCTGTGCTGTTTTTCAGTTCATCTCAATGGATGCGCAGAGCAGCTGTATTTGACGTACCGTGAGCTCTAGGCGCACGACTCGCCGTCGCTTTGGTGAGAGCAGAGAGAGCAAGAGAGAGTCTTAAATACATGCAGAATTGGTACGCTACATGTAAACGATACTCTTTGTTGTATTTTCCTGTCAAAATAACGGAGTTCCTTTGGATTTCTTCAGCTTTTAAGAACAGCCGGGTTTTCCGGTAGTGGGCGGAACTAATGCGCAAACAGCCATCTCATTGGCTGGCGCTCACCTATTATCGTCCCTGTTTTGATTTCAGCAAATCAGTTCGAGAGAACGCAAACAACCTGATTAAATATTCATGAATCCAGCAGCTCATTAATCCTTAGTGCGTTTTATATTGATCTTTTTAGCAGAATTCGTATTATTATTATTATTATTATCGTCTTATCAGTATTATTGTTAGTTTTTTCCTTTTTTTAACAAAAACACTGAATAACCAAAAAAAAAGCACCACCACCAGTCCTAAATTCAGTTATTCAGTTAAAATGTCTATGCATTCATACATGGTTATTAAGTTTTAATTCTAATTACTTTAATTCTAATTATCATAATGTCATATTATAATGCTTGACTGACCGATGTCAAGAGTGTACTTTCAGATATTTAAAAAGCTGTACCATTTTACAAACATATACAGTATATATACAGTATATTACAGAGCATATACATATATATACATATATATACAGGCCTAGTATATCAGTCATATCAAGGTGTCTGTAGAGGGTTGTTTGTGCATGCTGACGTTTCCCTGGCACTTTTTGGCTGGTCTCTTGTGTACGGGCCAGCCTGAGAAAGGTTACACCCTCATGGTTATGCCTGACAGCTACAGTGGTCGCTCCCTGCACTCCGAGAGCAAATTTCATGCAGCTTTTCCCCCTCCAGCGTTCCCAAAGGACAGAAGTCCTTGTGGAGCAGCAGCCGAGGAGGTCCCGCTAGGGTCTGGAGGCCCTCTCCGTTCTGGAATAGCCCATTCATATGAACAGCTGCATGCAGTCCAGGCATGCGCAACAATGGAGGACACGGCAATGCCACAGAGTAGGCTTCAGATCAAGGCAAACAGCCACAGAGGTTGTATAAGAAGCTATTTTAAGGTGTGGCAAAATGAAATGAAAGTGAAACAAATTGTAAAACTCAACAATCCAGCAGGTGCTCTGACCTGATCTCATGTTCCCAAGCTGAGCAATTAGTCAATAAAGGCCTGAAATCTCCCAGACAACACAAGCATGTGATTGTGATGTTGACAACTGAGGATAAAGGGGGAAAGATGCAACAGCAGATGGAATTGTTAACACAAACCCAGCAGATGCCCTTTACGATGCTAAAGTTAACGTGCTCATCGATTGGTCAATCAACATTACACGTGCAATAGAGCGTGCTCGTGCACTCAAGGGCTTTACTGATTCATCTCCTCCACAGGGATTGCAAACGATTCCTCAAGAAAGAGTTCAAGCCATGAACCATCAAGCTCTGAGATGAAGCACATTACAAACTGTGATGTGCAACATAACTATTTGAGGAGGGGGTACAAGCCTCTTTTATGAGCAAATAAGCTACTCAAGGATTACAAATGATGCAGAAGAATCAAAAACTTTGACTGAATAGAAAATTATAACTCAGCAGTGCACAGTGTGAAATTTCAATTTAGTTTTTGTTTTCACTAACGGGCCGTTATATATTTTTCTACTTTCAGTAAAGTAACTGAAATGTAACTGGAAAGTAACCGAGCAAGTAACTGCGTGAACTGAAAAAAGTGACTGGAAAGTAACTGTGCAAACTGATATTATTTAAGTATGTTTTACTGCTGTCTAGTGACATTTTTATGCTTTCATTAATGCAAGGTACAGTACAAAATCTGAAACCTTCACAATACTGTGCATTATAAACTATTCAACAGTTTTATATTTTATATATATATATATATATATATAGAAAACAGGTAAGTTTTGGAGTCTATTTCAACTTTAGAGCCTATTTCAATTTTTACTCAGAAACTGCTAGTAAATTTCACAAACAATTACAAATAAATGGCAAGCAACGCACTGAATTAAACCTCAATTTTTTAAGTAGAAAAACTGAAATAGTATTTTTTCTTTAATTATGTTTGCTTTATTTACAATATAGTTTGAAAATGTCACCTGTGCATTCTGTCATTTGCAATGCTTCGTGGGAGTGGATAGTTCCTGTTGAACTCTGAACTCTAGAGAACTATAAATGATCGCTGAACAATCTCATGCTCTCTATTGCTCTATTGCTTGTATTTTCCTCCATATGTATCCGACCATAAAATCTTAACCACACTCCCTTTCTCATTCCTGGTGTCATCTTTACTTCCTTCTCATCGCCTCTTGTACTAAATGTTATTTGCTTCTACAGTTTCACCCTGTTTCTATGAGAGCCAAAACCTTGAATGGAGAGTAAACATTGAACGTTAAACCTCAAGAGTAGCATCACAAGGTCAAAATCGGAGCTCTGACTCCTGAAACAAAAGAGCAGGAAAATCAACAAACTATCAAGAAGACACAGAAAGCAGGCTGTAGTGTTGACTGAATAAATAAGGAACAACCAGCTATTTTCCACACGTGATCTCTGACCCTCTAATGACCTCTGTGGGATCCTTAAGTAATGAAGCGTCCCTTAAAAGGTTAAATGAACGTGTCATCAGCCTCAACGCGAAACACGAGAATCCTATTACATCCGTGGTGGGAGGATAAAAGACAAAGGCATCCACTCCCGTCCTCTAGCAGCACTAACGAAAGAAAACACTGATTAAACATAGATGAGACCATATCCACAACATAACAGACACAACAGCAGTCAATGACGCCACTCTGGATCCAAGGACAGAGAGCACTGGGTTGAGGTGAAAAGTCAAAGACTTGAGCAGCAACATCAGGAGTCAAATTAAAACTTGCATACAACTGATAATCGAAGATTAATAAAGATACAAAGGTTATGACATAATTGCTTTTGATCATTTCATAATCGGAAAGATAAACGCTTGATAAACGCCTGGTTGCCTCACACGTTAGCAGGACTCAGCAGATGTATGTATGAATGTCAGCAGCACCACTTACATTGCAAAATACCAAGTGCTATTAATTTCTTAACCTGAATTCAACCTTTAATTTCTGTTTTACTTCTCTAAAATTTGTTTAAACAACTGCACTATAGAATTATTAGTTTTTACATTTCAATTTAGTTTTTTAGTTTCACTAAATGACTTTTAGTTTATTTTTCTACTTTTCAGTTTCTTTTTCTGTTTTTTTTTTTTTTTTCTATTCAGTATCTATTTCAGTTTTAGTATTATAAGGCTTCCAAAGTTAATGTGTAAACTGATGTTATTTAAATGTTTTACAACATTACACATCTCCAAGCAGCTTACTGAAGGTGAGATATAAAATCCTGTTACAATACAGTGCATCAAAAACTATTCTATGGTCATTTTTTATTTATATATTGATAGAAAATAGGTCAGTTTTGGAGACATAAAAATCTATCGAAGCTTAATTTCAGTTTTTCCAATGATTAATTTTGTCTTATTATGAAAACAGTGTTAGACTACACATAAGGACCTATGTATGCACTACACATAGTACATACTATATGTCATATTCTTTACATTATAATGTACAGTGCGGTCCAATTTATAGTATATACATATAAAATATATTTCATATAACACATTTCATGGTTTTACAGTACAATAACACTAAATATGCTGCATTTTGAAACTTGTTTTTTTTTAAATGCAATAATCGAATATATTTTAGGATAAATTTAGAAATCCCATAGAAAACAGGTCAGGTTTTGGAGACATAAAAATCTATTGTAGCTTAATTGAAGTTTTTCCAGTGATTAATTTTGGTTTATTATAATAACAGTGTTAGAATACACATAAGGACCTATGTACACACTACACATAGTACAGACTATCCCCCGGTTTCACAGACATGGCTTAAGCCTAGTCTTAGACTAAACTGTAAGTCTGAGCTGTTTCAACTGAAAGAAACTTGCACTGACTTATCTTAAAATATATCAGTCTCTTTGTTTTGTCTCAAAAAGCACACCAGTAATGTTTTTTTCCAAGCACGTTCATAAAAATTACTTAAATGGCCTAATCCTGACTTAGTCTAAGCCCTGTCTGTTAAACCGGGCCTATATGTCATATTCTTTACATTATAATGTACAGTGCCGTCCAATTTATAGTATATACATGTAAAAACAAGTCATATAACACATTTCATTGTTTTACATTAGTATAACACTAAATGAATTGCATTATGAAACTTGATTTTTTTTTTAATTTGTCAGTAATATCTAAAATTGAGTCATACCGGTGACTATTACTAATAGGCTAGGTCCAGTAGTAGGCTAGTTGCACAGCTATCAGTCAAAACCATATCTCATCGTTATACTAAATCAGTTAAATAAGCGAAACACTGAATGCTGATGAACTTTATCTGATTCCATTGTGCAGTACATTCATTTCCTGAGCAAGCAAGTGCTTTCAGTTTTGCTTTTGAAGAGAAATCCCCCCTCAGGACCCGCGCCTCTTACCATTTAGATGTAATTCAGACTCTTATCTGCTCGTAATCCGTTATTACCGACATAAACAGATATATTCTAGTCAAGAGGAATAAAGATGAAGATGTACCTGCCGTTTCTCCTCACACACAGTCGGCCTAGCAACCTGACTGACACCGACTCAACCGTTAACGGCCTGAAGGATGAAACCACCTTCATTTCTCGTGCTCTCTCCTTCATTTTCCTTTCACTCACAGGTTCGCCGGTATATAACGGCACACCGGGCCCGGTTCAGTTTGTGGGTCTCTGCTCACCTTGTAGGAGTCGGTAGCTAACAAGATGTTGAAGTCTGCGGTGCCTATGTGCTGCTCCATCTTCCCCTTGACTTGACTTGAGTCGCGCTGCTGCCTGTCAGTTCTGTTGTTCCCTCTCCACCGCGCGGGCTCTCAACCAACCCCCCTTCTCTGAGGAGGGTGGATGACGGATTCAAAATGGGCGGGAACGAATGGGGAGGACTGGCCAATCAGAGGATAAGATGACTTAGACGTCACTGTAGGGGCGATGTGTGGCGCTTACGGGAAAATGAATGGATGAAAGTCCTAAAAGAGAAATTTATTAAATTATTTATACTGATAATTATTTTTTATTAGAAGTCCTTAATTTTATGTTTTGCCTTACTATTTTTTTAAGAATATAATTGTATGTTATATAATTATGAATGGATATTTGTTTCTTTTTTTTCTTTTTTTTTTTCTTTTTACATTTTTTGAAGTTTTCTATTTAATCCTTTATTTTGCATTTTATTTATAAAGGGTGCCATGTACAATTCTTAATTGTATTGAAATTGTTTTAATTTTTATATGATTATTTCTTTTCAGGATACTTATATATAATATAATAATAAATTATATAATTATGAATGGATATATGTTTCATTTTTTTTAAAAGTTTTGTTTTCTATTTAACACCTTTATTTTGCATTTTATTTATAAAGGGTGCCATATACAATTCTTGATTATATTTATCCTGTGATGCAGTTTATGATGATTTTTTAAAAAGGCATTTATTGTTTTGAAATTATTTTTGTTTTTGATTGTATTTGAGATTGTATTTGATTTTTTTTTTTTTTTTGTATTATTTATATATTTTTATTTGAGAATTTCTTTTCAGGACACTACCAATGTTGAGGTAGTAAGGTAGTAGAATATTGAATTTATCATTTTTATGACAAAGATTTTAGGGGAAAACGAATTTATTTAATATGTAGCATATATTACATCAATAAATAAAGATGGCCAAGGACAATAAAACATTCTCTGGACTGTTGCTCACCCTATGTAATTTAATTTTAAGTTGTTTTATGACTGTTGTTTCAGTGGGATAGTCTTGGTTTATCTATAACGCTATAAGGTTTACAGCTATATAACTATAAAGCTTAACTACAAAGCTAAAACAGTTGGAGTTTATTTCTTCAAAACTTACTTGAAATTTAGTCAATAAAATGATTTATCAAGGCTTATCATATGTACATGACTGTTTATGTATTTAATGGGAAGGTCTGACCAATCCCTGGCTGAGCTGACAATGACGTCAAGACAAGGCCCACCGCCTCAAACTCAGCCAATCACAGGGCTGTTATAGCCGCTATCTGATTGGCTGTGCGAAGGGCACTGTAAGTGACGTCTGTTCTACAGATCAGTGACTGCAGTAACATATAATGGACAGAGGAGGCGACAGAGGGGCCATTAAATATTAAGTTTTCTAATCTAAGATAAATACCCATTGACTTTAGTAATAAATTAATAGTCTGCTGCTTTTGCTGGTTACAAACATGAAGTAGCCTAATACGTTTAGGCGATTCTGTCATGCGGTGTAATAGCGAAGAAATGCATATGATATGAAGTGTTATGCAATGATTTCGAGATCTTTCAATGTCATGCTTACATGGCTGAATAGTTGCTGAGCTGAGATTTACAGCCGATTGGACGTTCAGAGGCTTTAAAGCAGCCGCAAAAAAACTTTATTTGCTTTTACATTTATATATTTTATTTTTATATTTATATATTTTTATTTATATACACTACCAGTCAAAAGTTTTTGAACAGTAGGATTTTTTATGTTTTTTAAAAAAGTCTCTTCTGCTCACCAAGCCTGCATTTATTTGATCCAAATTAATTTTTACTATTTAAAATAACTGTTTTCTATTTGAATATATTTTGAAATGTACTTTATTCCTGTGATCAAAGCTGAATTTTCAGCATCATTACTCCAGTCTTCAGTGTCACATGATCCTTCAGAAATCATTCTAACATGCTGATCAAGAAACATTTTTATTATTATCAATATTTAACAGCTGAGTACATCTTTTTCAGGATTCTTTGATGAACAGAAATATCCAAAGATCAGCCTTTATCTGAAATAAAAAGCTTTTGTAACATTATACACTATACCATTCAAAAGCTTGGAGTCAGTATATTTTTTGGTGGGGGGGGGTTATAGAAATTGATATTTTTATTTAGCAAGGATGCTTTAAATTGATGGAAAGTGATGATACAGACATTTATAATGTTACAAAAGATTTCTAGAACCACAGTTGCTGACAAGAATACATACCATAATCTTGAAAGACGATTAAAATATTCTACAAGACTTGCCATTATTATCATACAGCCTAATTTACTCAACCCTAACCCATATGAATAAATGTAATTTATAAATGTGTGCCTCTAACACACCACTAGAGGACACCATTGCACAAGTAATAAAGTGAAATGTTGACATACTGGGCGAATGAAATGTCTAACATGGACTAAAAACTTTAATAACTTCAAGTCTTTGCTTGCATCAATTTTTGTGTTGTTGACATGTAAACAACTACATAAAAACAAAACAATCCCTTATGAAATTAAAAATATCCTTTAGCATAAGACTATATTATGAAATTAAAAGTATGAAAATAAAGTTGAGGGGTTGTTAATGCAAATCCAGTTCAAACAATGCGTCAATGCATAATAAAAATTAATAATGCAAGGACAGAGCAAAGCATATGAACAGTGCTTCGATACTTGAGTGAATGAACTGGAAAACACCTGATTTAAAATTCATAAAAAACTTTGCATTTTAAATCCGTATCGTTATAAAATCTAAAACCCGTATTGTCAATGCAAAACATATTTGCATATTATTAAATAAAATATCCTACATGGTATTATTCGGTGTATAGAGTGACCCAATGTGTCAGGCCAATAGAAAGAGCAGTCGAATCTGTCATGCGTGCGATCAGAGGGTGAGAGGAGGGGAAACCATATCGCGTTTATTTTGAAGTAATAACTGCTGGAATAAGAGCGTTTTACTTTAATGTGGTCTGTACTGAGCTTCACTGCATCCATGTATAAGTATTTACCCGACCGCCTTCAGGGTCATTGGCTCTGCGTTTGCTGAACGGTGAGTTTTATTATTTTTCCGCATTTTTTACGGCAACCTTCCGGCAAAACCGTTACTTCTGATCCGTCAGTGTTAGAATCAGTTTTTTCTTATTAATTTGTGTAACAATAACGCTGCACCATAGATAAAGTGCTTGTGTTTTTACTCTAAATATCACACTTTTCAGTATTTTAAGAAACTTCCGCATTTGCTGTGTGTCTACAACATGGAAATATTCCTTTCAGAGTTTCCGCTTGCAAACTGGTCAATGTAGGAAACAAGTTGATTGCAGTGACATTCGGTTTGCGTTATTTGTGAACTTTTCTGCTTTTTTAAAGAGTGTTATTGTTGTTTGAAGGGCTTAGCACATTTGTGCTTCCTGCTTTGGTGACTTCCTTTGCATAAAGTGAACGTTAACTCGTATTAGATGGTGTGTTAGAAAATGCAACCCTGTAACAAGTAGAATATATCTAGAAATATCTGGAAATGTCTCAATAAATTAAAAAGTAATATTTGGTGCGCATTTCTCCAGAAGCATATTTTTACATGTTCACCTGCTATACAGCTAGGAGTCCCGTGCAATTATGGATTTTTTATTTTTTTATTTTTTTTTTTGAGGAAGATACTTCAGGTCTAATCATTCAATTGTAATATTTATAGACCTTTTTTATATCTTATTTATTCACTCAATCATTGCCAAATATTCAGGATGGGGGCGGGGTTAATAGTTAGAATATAAATGTGACCCTGGACCACAAAACCAGTCTTAAGTGTCAATTTTTCGAAATTGTGATTT